>VDFB02111772.1:0-138292 GCA_007258455.2 Sequoia sempervirens
TCACCCCTCTTAATTGTTGTTGCCTCATCCTTTAGCATGGGTGAATTTGGATCCCTCTTGATGTGCATGTTTGGATACTTTAGTGTGAGTTTGAAGTAGGTTCATCCTCACTAAAGTGGGGGCTAAATGTAGTGTAGAAAAATGGATCTTTGGACATTTTCACACTCATTCGGGTCCTTCTTGTGGATGTTGGCTTAGTTTTTCCTTTATTTAATGTTGTAATGTGGTCAACACATTCACATTAGGTCTTGGAACCTTGTTAATTAATAAGAATTTTATGATTCCTTGCAAAACTATTGTGAAGTGTTGTAACATACTTTCACAGTTTTCTAGGGTCTTATTAATACATTTCACTTAAATAAACTCTTTCTACCATTTACCAAGCCTTATTTCAAAGTGTTATAAAGTGTTGTAACAAACATTCACACTTTTCTAGGATTTTCATCAATAATTATACCTTTCTTATGGTTTAATTGGCCCCATTTTACACTTACAGGACTTAAGTGTATTTTTGAAAATAATCCTGATAAATATCATTTAATACATCTAATTTCTGACATCCACTTAAAATTCCTAGGTGGGACCCATTCGCCACTAGGGACGAATAAGTCCCCTTTGGCACCAAAAAAAAAAATTTAAGTTTCTAGCATTTTTTTATTTTCTAAGACCTAACGTCAACATCTGATGTGGTATTTTCAGGAATTATTGCATAATTTTGTATAAATATATGGTTTTTCCTCTCATTTCATGCTCCCTAATCTCCCTAATCTCATGATCTCCTAGTCATTCAAGCAATTAATCAATCATTCACTAAATCATTCTAGGCATTTCAAGAATTCTAAAGTCTACATCCATTGGAGCTATTACTTGCATGTCTTCAGAATTCTACTTCAAGGGTTTGGTGAGTTGTAGCATTGTCTTCTTCATTCATCATTCTCTTTTCATATTTCATTTCATTTTCAAGGGTTTAATTACCAAACCAGGGTTTGACCAAGGAAACCCCCTATTCTCCAACCCTCAACCACTTTTCCCTCTCTTTGCATGTGTTTTGTAGGTCTATTTTGCAGATTTGTCAAAGATCAAGGTTGGAAATGATGCAATCAAATTGCCAAAGTCATTCAAAGTTGTCAAATCCCTGAAAGAAGCTTGGAGAACACCAATAGATCAAATTATATAGTTTTGGATCCAAACACCTATTAGGAGTAGTGTTACCAATTTTTTGCTACAGCTTAATTGGTGGAGCTGATTAAATAGTGTAATATTTGAAAGTGGAAAAAATAGTTATTTCTGCATATGCTTAAGTGTTGTTTGCACTTAATTTATCATTCATCAAGTGAAAGTTACACAAGTGTTTCGAGGAAACTGAGTTTCATAGGTATTGCTCAAATATTTTATAAATCAAACACAGTATAGAACTAAGTATACAAATGATAAAGCATGAGTTCTTTCATTTATTTCATGAAGATCATTCACAATATATGTTTTCTTTTGATTGCAAGAATACAAGCTTCATTAGTGTTTCCTGTAGCAACTAAATTCTATGAGTCTGCCACCTGAATTTCCTGCAGTTTATCATAATTTTCTTCCATATGAAATATAGACACCACCTTTATCAGCAGCCTCCATGAATGATTTTATCAAGCAAGTAGCAGTTCTCCAGGCTGTTGTCTGAACATCAATAATAAGTTGCCTCAATCTCAAAAAGTTGCCCTAGTCAAAATGTTGCAAGAACAACACAAAGCTTTTGCATGGGACTATGGGGATATGAAGGGAATAGATCCTCAGCTCTCTACTCATATGATATACATTAAGGAAGACTGTTTACCTATTAGACATCCTCAAAGAAGGATAAACCCAGCACTCAAGGAAATAGTTAAAACAAAGCTCCAAAAATTGCTTGATGCTAGTTTTATCTACCCCATTTCAAACAGTCAGTGGGTATCTCCATTGGTGATTGTTCCTAAAAAAGGTGGAAAATGGAGAGTTTGTGTAGACTACATGGAGCTGAACACAACAACTAAAAGGGATCACTTTCCACTACCATTTGTTGACCAAGTGCTAGACTCATTGTCTGGTAAAAAGTATTTCTCCTTTTTTGATGGATATAGTGGGTATAATCAAATTAGAATTGCCCTTGAGGATCAAGACAAAACAACTTTTATCAGTCCATGGGGTACTTTTTCCTACTCTGTCTTACCTTTTGGACTGTGTAATGTACCTGCAACATTTCAAAGGGTAGTGATCAGTATTTTTGCTAACATTTCTCATGATTCTATAGAGATCTACATGGATGATTTCACTACTTATGGAGTTACTTATGAAGAAGCATTAGCCAATTTGGAGAAAGTGTTGAAAAGATTAAGGAGCAAAATTTATCTTTGAATAGTGAAAAATACTTTATGATGATGCAAGACAGAATTTTTTTAGGCCATCATATCTCTCAAGCAAGAATTCAAGTTGATCTTGCAAAAATTGAAGTTATTCCAACTTTGCAAACACCTATGAAACAAAAGGATGTTAGAAGCTTCGTAGGACATGCTGGATATTATAGAAGATTCATCAAAGATTTCAGCAAAATAGCTAGTCCACTATATGCCTTATTGACTAAGGATTCTGAATTTACTTGGATTGAGGCCTATGACAAATATTTCCTGTAGCTTAAGAACTTACTTACTCAGGAACCTATTCTTCAAGGACCGAAGTGGATTCTGCCCTTTCATATACACATAGATGCTTCTGATTATGCCATAGAGGCAGTTTTTGGACAGAAAGAGAATTCCATAGAGCATGCCATATATTTCATTAGCAAAAACCTTCAAGGCCCTGAATTAAATTATACTGTCATAGAGAAAGAATTGCTAGCAGTTGTGTATGCCCTGAACAAGTTTTGACATTATGTCACTGGTTACCAAATATTTGTCCATACAGATCATGCAACAATAAGGTACCTCATGAATAAGCCTACCATATCTGGCAAATTAGCAAGATGGCTCCTATTGTTGCAGGAATTTGATATCACAGTTATTGATAAGCCAGGCCGAGCTAATGTGGTGGCTAACTTCTTGTTAAGACTTCAAACAACTACACCTGCCACCCCTAAGGTAATTGATGATAGCTTTCCTGATGAACATCTGTTTGCTATTGCTGCTCAAACTCCATGGTATGCAGATATTGCAAATTATTTAGCAGCAAATAAGATCACAGCTCACCTCTCACCAAAGGAAAGGAAATTGTTGGTTGAGAAAAGTTTTAAATTTTCATGGATTGCAGACTGTTTATTTTACACATGACTTGACCAAGTCATGAGAAGGTGTGTTAGGGAAGATGAGACCTATGACATCTTGCATGCCTGTCATGATGAGCCATGTGGTGGGAACTTTGCAACCAAGAGAACATCTATGAAAGTGCTTATTGCATGATATTATTGGCCTACACTACACAAAGATGTTGCATCCTACACTAGAAAATGTGACAGATGTCAACGCATGGGGAGACCAACAAAGTCTGATGAAATTCCCATGTATCCTCAAGTGGTAGTTAGTCCCTTTGACAAATGAGACATGGATTTTGATCGGCCTATTGATCCTCCATCCAATGGAAAATCATACATTTTGGTGTGTACTGATTATGTCACCAAGTGGGTGGAAGTGAAAGCAATGACACATGCCCATAACAATAAAGTTGTTGAGTTCCTGTATGAGTAGATTTTTACTCAGTTTGGAGTCCCAGGGGAACTTGTTACTGATCAAGGAGCTTAGTTTACATCCAACTTAATCACTACATTCATGAATGATTACAAGATCGGGCAAAGAAATTCTAGCCCCTGTCACCCTCAAGTCAATGGTCAGATAGAGGTTGCCAACAAAGAAATTGAGGCAATCCTTACAAAGATAGTCTAATTACACAAGAAGGATTGGAGCAGTCGCCTTTTTGAAGTAGTCTGGGCTTATAGGAAAACATGGAAAACAACTATAGGGTTTACTCCTTTTGAGTTACTCTATGGTAAGACTATCATGTTGCCAATAGAGTTTGAGCATAAGACATTAAGGACTGCTCTCCACCTTAACATTGATATTTTTGAGGCTCAAAAGGAATGCCTCCTGCAGCTGAATGCATTGGATGAGATGAGGAAAGATGCCCTACAGCATACTAAAACTATCCAGCAACAAAGGAAAAAATGGCATGACCACCATATCAAAATTAAGCAATTCTCTGCCAGTGATTGGGTGCTGCTCTATGACTCCGGATACAAGGAAAATCAAGGTAAACTCACCACATGATGGCTTGGTCCTTATAAAATAGAAACTGTGTTTGATAATGGTTCAGTTTAGGTAGCTACATTATATCTAGTATGATTCAAGCTACTGGTTAATGGACACCATCTTCGGTTGTATCATAAGCCAACATCCAAAGATGAATTTATGCAGCAGTTTGTTTCGAATGTGGCCACTGATCTTCATGCAGCGAAAGGCTTCAGTCTTTCTCCTGCAGCTTCTCTTTAAATTCCATGTTTCATGCCCATAATAAAGGCTTCCTTTTAAAGGAAACCACATTCTCCATTTCCCATCCATCACCGCCATTCATCCTACCGTACAGCCCTCATTCATGGTTTCTATTCCAGTTGTCATTTCATGTTGCGATGTGATCTTTCCCAGCACATATGAGCATTAATTAAAAGGTACGCAATATCTTTTATTGACACATTATTTATTTATTTCATTTATTCATCAACTGCTATGTACATATTGGCCATTATCGCCCATTCTTCGCCTATCCTTTCGCACATGTGTGGACACATGTCAAATTTTTAGTAGGGGGCGGGATAATCCATTTCAAACCTTTTCTTATGTCACTGTTACAACTAATAAGATATTTTTATTTTCTTGTACTTTCCAAATATGACTACATTTTTTATCCTAAACAAAAATTAAACTGTTTGATATGGATAGTTCGTAACAATCATTTCATGCATGTATTCTTTGAGTCATTCTTGGAAAAGTAGAGAAAAGCGACGGCAGGACAGAAAGACACGAAAAGAAGCAGAATAGAGTAGAAAAGTTTTTGAAAAAAATTGAGTTTCTAGAATCTTAGCAGAGGTAATTTGTGAATATGGGTGGCCAATTGGTAAGACATGAGCATGTAGCTCATGAGCTCTTAACACAAAATCCTCAAACAGTTTAGGCATTTAGTAATTGTGGTTGGCTAAACTATTTTCTGAGGTTATATTCCTTTAATGAGGAAGCCGTAGGTGAATTTTTGAGAACTCTTTCATAAGGGGAAGCTTCAGTATGGGGTCTGATAGTGGTTGTAACAGAAGAATGAATTTTTGAAGTAACTGGGCTTCCAGCAGTAGGAGAAAATTTCTCTTCAGATGTTCTCTCTGCTAGGGCAGAATTTACAGTACCAACTGATGGACCCTTGGAGGTCTCTAAACAAAGATGCAAATGAGTGCCACTTCCCTTTCTATATTCAGAATATGTTGCATTCATAATCAAGTACTTAACTTGTGAGGGATGTTTCTCCTATTTACATTCCTACCATTTTAAATTGTTGAGTCATATGAGGCATGATTTAGTTGTTAATGTCCCAAATCTTTTGCTAAATCTTTTGAAACAAAGTGCCCATGAAACCCAGAGGGGAAGGGACAACTCTATTGCCCATAATGCCCTCATTAAAATTTTGATTGAGCATTCCCTGAGGGATGTATCACCCCTTTCTTGGAAATAATTTGTTACCCAAAAGGGTCTACAACTTCTAGAGCCTCCTAGAGCACTCCTTGCAGCACCTACCCCTATAGCATCTATTCCTGCGGCCTCCACACCAGAGCCCTCTACCCGAGTACAAACCAAGTCTGCTAGTAGAAGAGAAAAAGGAAAAACAAAGGTAGGAGAGTCATCTAGGGCAAAACAAACCCCAGAGTCTAAACCTCATATTCAAAAACAATAGTGTCCCTCTCCTACAGCACCTTCTCCTATAGCAGTTCCTCCTACAGCAACACCTGTTGCCACTGCAGTTTCACCATCATGTTCTTCTATCGAGTCTAAACCCTCTAGGAAATTCAAAAAGAGGAAAGCCATGAGAGTGGCTCCTACAACCGCAACATTGCCAAAAAGAGCTTCAGCAAGGAAACAATATAAAGTCACCTCAACCTGTGCTCAGCCTGAAATTATAATAATTTCTAAGGAATCTGAAGAATATAGTCATGATGATTCCTAGAATGTATCTGAGAATTTTCCACATATCCCACCTGTTGTTTCTAAGGAAATGCAAAATGAGCCAATGGAAGTTGAGGAACCACATGATAGTGGTAATGAAAGGGGAATGCCTAGTCTTGATGACTTGGCTGAGGCGGCTAGGAAATTTTTTGAAGTAGCACAATCTCTTCTAGCATAGCAACAAGAATTCATCCTGCAGCAAGAGGAAGAATAGACTGAACAATTAGAAGTGTCCAATGACACATCATTACCCCCTGTAACTTGTCAGGCAATGGTTGTTTATAAGAAGACATTTTTGATTGAATTTTTGGAATACCTTAGGACCACATGGAGGCCGGTCACATTTGAAACCTTGAGTTTCCACCACTTAGCCAAGACTGAAATTCAACAAAGTCTTTGGGAAAAAGAGAAGAAGAAACTGAAAAGAGAAATTGAAAGGCAGAAACAGGAAATCCAGGAAATGAAAGAGAAAATGAATGAAATGATGAAAATAACTGGTAAGATTGTGGAGTGTAGACCACCGCCTAGGGTCTATGCTATGTTTCTAAACGAACAATTTATTTGGTTTCAATTAATGAGAATTTCAAGAAATTTAGATCTTGTTATTCATACAGCCAAAGAATTTTATAATGCCTACCAAGTAGCCCCTAGTTGGCTAAAGAATTCTTTATGTGAATTTTATTTGCATGGATTGATAATTCCCTCTGAAATAGAGTGGAATCCACTTTTTTATATTGGTGATATTCAATTGAGGTCACTCATATCATGGGTGGCCAATGAAACCAATTATGGCAGACAATCGGAAGCCTATGAAGAGGCTAAAAGGGATGAGCCTATCCCACTGTGACCAGAAAGCTCAAATCCTTACACAATGCTAAAAACTTGGCTTACTATTGCATATGGGTTCAATGATCAAACACAAAGAATAAAAATATTTGATATCAGAAAGCAAGTATATGAAGAATTCAAAGGCCAACCATATATGTTTTGGAAGCTTGCCTCTTCCAGAATTGAAAAGAGATGGGAGAAATTGATTGTTGGGCTAAGGAAATCTAAGCCACATAGCCTCCTAAATTTTAAAGCAGCCCTTGGAAGGATAGAAAATTACATACAGCTTGGTCTTTAGAAGAGGTTCGAGTTATGGTTGCCAATAACATTTCAAACTCTAGTTTTAATGTGGCCACTTTATCCCTATCGAGCTACAGATGTTAATAAGGATACATCAACCCTTAGATATGAAAGATGGCAACATTGCAGAGGTTTCTACTATAAATTTGGAACTACAGATCAAAACCATACTGCTCCTACGGATTTCAGAAAAACAACCAGGAAACTTAATGCTGGTGGACCATCATTAGGTTAAGAATGGGGCAGATGATGAGCTCAGGATATGCTCATAATCCTAGTATTTTGATGTATTTTTAATATCCCTACTCTTATTGCTAATGGATGTTTTAACTCTTTTATTAGACTTTTGGGTAGTATCCTGTAGCAATACATTCCTATATTCCTGCAGCTTAACATCTCTATGTGTCTTATTAATTACCCTGTTTGACCTTCCAAATGATTGATATAATGCATATGGTTTTTGAATAATGAAATAGATTTAATATGTGATTAATGAATGTATCGTGTTTTTTGCCACACATGCTTTCTTTTACTTCTATTGTCGTGTGCATCACAGGTTGTTGAAGGGAGCATGAACGAGTCAAGCGCAACAGATCTCGGCCCTGTAGTAAGTCCATTTCCTGCATGACATCGAGGAAGTTGTTCCAGCGAAGACTCTCTGACCGGGTCATTGGGAAGAAACCTAAATGATCATTAATCTAGGAAGAGTGGAATGCTAAATTCTCTCTGGATCATGTTGAACAGATATGCTTTCATTTATGAGAACTTTGTTCCTCAGTTTAAGGATGCACTTATGTCCACGTCTTTCTCTGTTAGGTAGTTAGTTTCTCTTCTGGTTTAAATAAGTGTTCCTCCTGCGCGAGTGAGAAACATAGCATCTATGAGTTAGTATTATAATAAGAGAGTTTTTATGTTAGTTTTCATATGAGCAGAACAATGTATATCATTCTGAGATTATGAATAAAAGCTGATGAACTTCTGAGTTCAATACTTGCATAAACTAGTTAATGCTTGCTAGGGGTTCCCACTTAGTAAGTATCTGTAGTTGGTTAGTTAGTCATTTATTTTCTGTTGATCATAAGTTAGATTTCATTCTGGAAATTTTTATTGCAAACTCAGTCTTATATTGTTCCTGCAGCATCGAGAATCCATCCCTATGTTTGTTCTTGCAGCATAAGGCCAGCTCATAGTTTGTTTCTTAGTCATAGATGTTATGATTTCTGCTTTGATTAAGTTATGCTTAAGTTAAGAAAGCTTTACGTTACATTTATGTAGCATAAGTAGAATTCCTTTCATGCATTTATTTCTGGTAATTCATGATTGAAGCTAGTTCTTAGTGCACATACAGTGCCGCTCCATTTCAAGTATACATTCCCTGGTTTGACAATGTAAATGAATGACCATAAGAAGATGTTAGTCACCTACTGGAGTGCCCAATTCTCAGGTTAATATTTTTCATGACTTTTATATCCTTTTGTGGACACGACCAGCTTCAATAGTGACTTATTCAGGATTCCAAAGCTCCATTCCATCCTTTTCTAGTCTCTAGGTGCAAGCTTTTAATTTCATAATTTTCTATTATAGTTTGTTTGCATTTCTAGGTCATTTTGCATTTTCTAAGTTTTCCATTGGTATTTAATTTATTTTATCAAATTTTAGCATTTAGGACATTCCCCTTTGACAAATTTCAAGATCTCATTTGAATTGGAATCTCAAGGGCTTATTCTTGAGTGATCCATTAAGATTTTTGGTACCTCTCTCCTTTTAGGTGTAAAACCTTGGAACTGTAAGAGAGCCCCCACCCATTCCAAAAATCTTTGGTTCACCAAAGTAATTATTGAAAATGGATACTTTTTCTGTTATTACATATACTATGCAGATAATATATAGGAAAATATCACATACATGTATGCAAATGAAATATATCTACTAATTGATATATATCTATAAAAATCATGGTTTATATTATAATTATAGGTGCTTAAATATATACAAATCATTAAAATAATATACCTAATGTGAAACCTTAGATAGTATATGAGATGGTTTTTCAATATATAAATATAACTATCTTTTATTTCAATATGAAAAAGATATGGATAATAGTCATCATAACATAAAGAGGATCCATGATAAAAGATATATTTTATATGAGATTATAAAAAATATAAATAATAAAAGAGAATTAGAATAATAAATTAGCATCACAAATTATTAAGGAGAGATAGTATTATAAATTACTACCTATAAAAATTATAAACAATTAAATCTAATAAATCATAAATTATAAATTATAAATTATTAAGATGAAGGAGACCTAGCATCATCTAGAGTAATATCATCTTGTATGTAAGGAGATAGTTCATATATATTGTGTCACAAAAAAGTGTATACTTTGCTTGATATGGTAATAATTAATGACAAATTAGACTTAATGAGGCCTTGATTTAGTGTTCTGAGGTGTTTTACACATCCACATTAGGTCTTGGGACCTTGCAAATTGAATAAAATGG
This sequence comes from Sequoia sempervirens, assembly GCA_007258455.2. Classification (NCBI taxonomy): domain Eukaryota; kingdom Viridiplantae; phylum Streptophyta; class Pinopsida; order Cupressales; family Cupressaceae; genus Sequoia; species Sequoia sempervirens. The sequence continues at coordinate 9,857 of VDFB02111772.1, forward strand.
ATTTATTGATGTCTTGCAAGAGTGTTCTAAGATGTTGTAACACATCTTCACACTTTTCTAGGACCATAATATTATAATTCGCCTAAATAACCTTACCAAGACCTATTTCAAAGTGTTGTGAAGTCTTGTAACAAAATTTCACACTTTCCTAGGCTTTTCATCAATATTTACACCTTTCTTATGCTTTAGATGGCCCCTTTATGCCCTTATATTTACGCATCTTCTTCTAGAAGAATATAAAAGACATTATTTAAATTATCACAATTCCCAACATCCACTTAAAAATTTCCAAGTGGACTAAGTTTCCATTGGTGGCGACTTAGCCCCATTTGGCTCAAAAATCAAAATTAATTCAAAAAAAAATTAGGTTTTTATTCCTTAAGACCTAAGGTCGGCCTGTGATGAGGTATTTTCGAGAATTAAGGCATAATTGTGTATAAATAAAGAGTTTTCCCTCTCATTTAATATAACTCATCCTAATTTAGATATCATCATCATTCATTCATCATCCACCATTTTCCCAACTCAAGCAAGCTAGGGTTTTATCATTCCAAGTCATCAAGATAGCTTCCTAAGGCATTCAAGGGAAGATTCTTCAACTATTGCTATAAAAAATCAAAATAAATCATCATGGAAAGGTACTAACTCCATTGTTTTATGCTTCATTACTTTGTTTCTTCATTTAGGTTTAAGTACCTAAAAGGGGTTTGACCAAGGCAAACCCCCATGACCTAACATTCAACATTTCTTTCTCCTTTATTGTGTGTTTGCAAATTTAGGCACTTTGAGGATTTGAAGATAATTAGAGAATAATTTGAAGCCTTTTTCAAAACTTCTCCTTGTTGACCAAGCCAAAATATCAATAAAAAGTCACATTCAGGCCTAAAAATCAGAGTTTTAGAAGTAGACACCTATAGAAAACTGAAGTGCAGACTGAGGGCTTCCATTTCCACTCTCGAATTCTTAGAGATTTAGAAGTGGACTAAGTTTCCAGTAGTGGAAAAATTTTCCCACTGAACCTATTTTTCTGAATTTTTTATAGATTTGGATACCCATTTGGCCGAAACAACTTTCTAGGTAGTTTTCTCGAAACTGAAACTAAGTCATCCAACTTGGCATAAATGTCTGAGTTGGCTTAAAAATCAAAATTTCTAGAATTTCAGAGGTCTCTGCAATCCCCAGTCAGCTCTTCATCAGTTTCTAGGTGCATAGTTTTTGTCCTGCATCTTTATTTTGTCATTTATTACATTTGCTTTGTCTTTCTGCATATCACAGTGTGTTTTCAATCATTTTACATTTTTTAGGTTTTGCACCATCAGATCATTTTATTTTTAGATCAATGCATTACTACATCATAATTAAACATATTACATCTTATTTACATTAATATTGAGTGTAGACATTAGCATTTTGGACCCCATCCCTTTCTCCTTTCAGGTGAAAACCCTAAAAGGAGCTTAGAGTAGTTGGGAAATCCAAAATATTTGTCCACATTTTGGTGAACCTAAGTTCTGAACACTTTTTTTTTTATTTGGAGTCCATCATCCTAGATGTAGCTTGCATCATCGAGTATGTGCAGAATCATCATGGAGAAAACAGGCCCTTAAGTGGCAAAAAATTCAGAAAAATCAGAGTTAGGCAACTTGACATAAAAAATTGAATAAGTTATCTATATTATTTCAATAATATGTAAAAATAGAATTTGTAGAATATTGACTGTAGTTTCTAAACTACTAATTTTATTTTATTTTTAAATTCTATTTGGTGAAAATTAGAAATTTCAATGCAGTAGTACTTAAATTAAAGGGAAAAAATAAGAAGTAGGTGTCTGTATGACCACTCTAACCACAATAAAATGATAATTTTTTTTATAAGATTTTAGATATAAGTAGAGGACTCATGTCCGGATGTGATGCATATTTTTTTGTATTTTTTTTCATAATAAATAATTATTTATGATTTTTTTATTACAACTTTTAAAAAATATAAAAACTCGTGTGTCTAACCACCTTAACTTGGCCAAAACTTCATGAAATTCAATTTTTTTTTTAATCCTATAATATGCAAAACATAGAATGTGATGTATGTTTTATATTGAAAAAATGTGATACCATTTGAAAGCTATAGATTTTTTTCAATCAGCCTATCAATAAGGACTTTAGTCATAATTCAAATAGAAAATGAATAATAATTATATATTAAATTAAAAGTAAAGAATAATTTGTATTGGTGGAAAGCTGAGAATCTCCTCTAAAAACCCTTTTCATTTCATCAATTTTGGGTAAAATAAAAGTCATCAGCCACATACCGTACAAATACCCATCATATCGCCACTTTTTGGCCCATCATGATCCTGCACATACCCCAACATTGCATTAGGTTTTGTATTGTTTTGCATTTTAGGGTTGCAAAAACATGCATTAGTGAAAAAATTATTTAGATTTCATTATTGCATATAATTTTATAGAGAATTTCTAAAATTTTGCATCTCCATCTAAGGTCTACATCATATAAACTAAAAAGCATCAAAATCCATTGAATTTTTTTGGAAATTTTGAAAAAAATCCTAACTGGGACTAATCTGCTAGTTTGGGCGATTTAGTCCTAGTCCAGATTTTTCACTATTTGTTATAGCATCAAAAACCTCATTTTTGTGCTTTCTAAGCCTCCTAGTATCATATACTATAAGTCTAGAAATTTTTGGGAACATTTGTTTTATGCATCTAGGTCAAAAACATCATTTAAGGGTATTCATCTTTGAAATCATTTCAATTATGAGCATTTTTGCATCTTAAATAATTGAACATTTCTTAAAATTTGCATTGGCACCTTAGTTCTGCATTATACAGTATAGAGACCATCAAAATCCATCAAAAGAATCTCAAAATTCTCAAAAAAATCCCTACTAGGACTAATTTGCCACCTTGGGTAACTTAGTCCCTATTTAGCCCTAAAACTGCCTTTTATAGAGCTAAAAACCCTATTTTTAAGCTTTTGTTTGCTGCCATCAACTACTTGTATTAGTTGGCTAAGTTTTGTAACATGCATTTCATTAGATCTAGCTTAAATTGGCTCATTTCATGCATTATTTAATTTCAAATTTGCATTTCCAACATTTCATCTTTCAGGTTGATGCATAATGTAATTAGAAAATTACCTTATTTCACATCTAAAAATTTCCTTTAAACATTGCATTTTAAGTCATTGCATTGCAGTTTCTTTTCTTTTTCATCATAGCATTTTTTCTTTCAAATGATGTGGCTTTGATTAGGTTAAAAATGGATTCCATAAATACAAAATTCCCTCTTATGAGTTCAATTTCTATTACCAAAATGAGGTCTTTCAGAAACATGTTCAAACCATTGACACCTAAAATGACCTAGGCCCCAAGTAAGCTTCATTTTTACCACTTTCGCCTTAGCATAATTATGACATTTAATTATGTCCTTGTCCACATTCGACTATTGATTAAATAATTCATAATTATTTAATTAATTCATGTCTTTTATATTCTTCATGATTATTAAATAAATAAATTTTATTTATTTATTAAATATCGATTAATTGTCTACTTTCCCTTAATTAAATAAATTTCTTAATTTATTTAATTCCCTTTAATCATATATTTCTTCCGATTATTAAATAAGTTTTATTTATTTATTTAATATGTCAATAATGTGTCTTAATTAAATAAATTGATTAATTTATTTAATTAACTAATCTTATCTTCTAAATTAAATAATTAAATTTAACTATTTAATTGTCAATTTAATAGTCCTCTCATTTTAAATAAATTAAATTATTTAAAATGTCATCACAATCTTAATCGCGGTCATTTTGGTAAATAATCTGAAAAAGATTATTTATTGTCTCATAAATCCATAATTTGAATTAATTTAATTCAAGTTGGTAACTAATCTTTCAAAAATCAAGTAATCGGGAAGATTCTTGATTTTTCAAATTTGATCTTCAGTCCAAATCTTATCTTCTTGATTTTTCGAATCTCACAAATCAGGCAGTCTTTATCTTCTTGATTTTCGAATATCTTTATTTTCTAATTAGTTTATCTCATTTATTCTCCACCGCCGATCCGATTATCTGAGAATATTATCTTGACCGTTCGATTAAGGAATTTTCCCTAACCCTAATTAGGGATTCTCAGACTTAATCTGGACCTCTCATTCTAGGTCTTTCTTAGAATTTAATCTCATCCGTCCGCTCAAAATTGTGTTTTCTATAAAAGACAATTTTGCTCATAATTTTGGGATCCGACAACTTCATTTTTAATTTAATAGTCATTATAGTCATTTGGCATTAGTAGTCATTATTTTCATAGACATTGTCATAGTCATAGGCATTTAGACATTGCATAAATCCTTCAAACCTTGTTGTAGGTCTTAGACATTTGCAGATTGCTCGTACGTCTAATCTGAGGGCAACATCATCTAGCAAGCAAGAAGGTGCTATGAAGGTGAAGCATGGAAGGAAAGGAAGGTATAATTGTTCTTTGTTGTGATTTTCCATTGTTCTTGATAGCTTCTTTGGATTTTTAATGTTTATTGATCTAATCATCTAACAATCTATTTTCCCCTTGATTACACAAAACCATTGACACAATCCTTAATATTACATTTCCCATTCGTGAGAATGGTAGTGTAGACAATCATAACAATCATACTTGTTCTTCTCCCGATACCTCTCTTATTAGTGATGAAGGTATCTAGGTGAAGGAAGATACAAGCATTGAAAGTCTTGATTGTCCATCTCCTCATTCCACTTTGGAATATGTTAGACAACAAGAACATGAGATCATAAAAACATTCCTAACCATCACCATACCTAGTCTCTATAACTGTTCCCATCAAACTTGTCCATCTCCTAATATCCCTCCTCTATGCAAAGAGGATAGGTTGGTGTTAGAAGATATACCTATTAAGAGTCATGAGAATCTTCAACCTCCCTTCCCTAATGCTCCAACCATTTGGGACAATCTATTTGAAAATCATAACTTGGCCCTTCTCTTGATGCCTACCCCACTTGTGATGAAGCTACTTTAAAAACTTCAACCTTGGGTGATCATCTTGCAAGTTCTCCTATTAGGGTAGATAATATGGAACAAGAGAATGAGACCTTCGAGACAAAGGACAATCAAATAGAGTATTTTCCTATTTTTCCCACTATTGATAAACAAGAAAATTCAACCATTGATCATTCCCCTACCTACGACGAAGTCATTTTAGAAGAACCAATCCATAAATTTCAAAAACTTTTGATCCATAGTTCTCCTAAAAACTCTTCTTCTAGAGAGAATCTCATGGTGTTGGAAAATGGTAACAATACTAATGTGTCTTCATTCACTCATGATAAAAAAGGTGATTCTCGATTGCCCTTTATTATAAATACATCAACCCAATACCACTGAGGTTATGAATGTGCAAGTTTCCATTAGTTCCCCCGTGATCAATGGACCTCATACATACCCTATGGGACATCCTAAGAATCCTCTCATTCTCTACTCACCTCCACACAAAAACAAACTTCAACGCCAACCTAAACTCATCCTTTACCCACCATCACATAAACCTCCACCTCCACCTAAACCCAAGTTTACCCTTTACCCACCTATGCATTTTGTTGTTTCTCACATGCATTACACTCGCACCAATCTACGATCACCACAACCCACCCCAACACCATTACCTTTTCCTATTCCCATTTTTCCTAGTGCTTCTTGATTAAATCCTATGGAGTATGATCTTGTTGAACAAATTAAGAATACTCCTACCAAGATATCTCTTTGGGACCTTCTTCAGAATTCACCTACCTATCACACTATGCTCCAAACGTCCTTACAACAAATTCCTATCCCTTCTACTACACAACCAAATGATATAGTAGCCATAATTCAAGGATTGAATGCTAACATTATTTTCCACCAAAGTGAACTCCCCCTTTGGAAGTGCAAAAAAAAATTGATTCTTTCAAAATCATATCTCAATACAAAACAAAAGGGATAAATCGAACCCTTCTTGGCACTAGATTAGAGGTTAAGGGTATGTGCAGGATCATGATGGGACAAAAAGTGGTGATATGATGGGTATGTGTAAGGTATGTGGCTAATGACTTTTCTTGAATCCAAAATTGATGAAACCAAAACAGTTTGTTAAGGAGATTCTCAACTTTCAACCAATATAAATTATGCTTTACTTTGAATTTAATAAATAATTATTATTCATTTTATATTTGAATTATGACTAAAGACCTGAATCACATTTTTTGAATCCGAAACATGCATCATATTCTATGCTTCGCATACTATAGGATTAAAAAAAAAATGAATTTCATGAACTTTTGACCAAGTTATGGTGGTCAGACATATGAGTTTTTATATTTTTTCAAAGTTCTAATAAATAATTCATAATTAATTATTTACTTGGAAAAAAAATACAAAAAATAGGCATCACATTTGGCCATGAGTCCTCTACTTATATCTAAAATATTATAAAAAATATTATCATTTTATTGTGGTTAGGGTGGTCAGGATAGACATCTACTTCTTATTTTTTCCCTAAAAATTTAAGTCCTTCTACATTGAAATTTCAAATTTTCACCAAATAGATTTATTTTTTAATAAACCTAGTAGTTTAGAAACTACATGCAATTTTCTATAGATTCTATTCTTACATATTTTTGAAATAATATAGATAACTTATTCAAATTTTATATCAAGTTGCCTAACTCTAATTTTTTGATTTTTAGCCACTTATGGGCTTATTTTTCCATGATGATCTTGCACATATCCTTAATGTACACAATGGGTGATCCCACAATAGTGGTTTTACAATTTTGGCCAAATAGACACTTCAATTGTATTTTTAACTAAAATATTCACATTCGGACACCTATGGCGACTAAACCATGAGAAATTTGAAGATGATGCAAACTAGAGAGTCTCATCACATTTTATCTATAGATTCTAAAAATATTTTTTTCAAAATATTTGGAATTATATTGTACTTATTTTCCATCTCCCACGAAAACTAGTTTTTTTTTAAAAACAACATTTTTAAAAAGTGACGCACACTGTATAATGCATAATTTTTTTTCCATGAGGGATAAAATTCTAATTCTTTCGAATTTAGATTTGTAACTCCGATATCTAGATGCTTCCATTTTGGTTAGATAGTTTTTTTATTAGATATTTTTTCTTTAATCAGAGTTTCTAAGTCGTCAATTCCTGGTCCAGGACATAGATGAGCCATTATAACAGTAGCTTTTTTTTCTATATGTCAAAAATTTTAAGTTTTTTTTTTTTTTATTATTGGATCAAAGGACTTCAATATCTAGTGCACTCCTTATTTTTTCAAAAAAAAAAAATTGATAATTTTCTATTTTTTCAGTAATGAACATGGACCATTTTTAAATTAGAAAACCTATGTTTAATAAAACTAAAAAACAAATACATAATAAAATTAAAAATATTCAAAATTATATTGGTTGGATATCTCATTCTAGGGACTACTGATTCCAGTTGGGTTTTTCAAGATTCCTCCATTTTCATCCTCAATCCAAGCTTTAAAGCGTAAAAAATTAGGTTTTTTTGTGAACAATTTCAAATATCAAGGAAAAGGGGGGTTCGCTAGAACCAGGGGGGTTCTAGTGAACCCCCTTCAATATGCATTTTTATTTTATTTTTTAAGTGAGAAATGTGGACCCAGTAATCAATGGGTTCACGTGAACACTAGTTCGGTTGAACCCCTTTTTGGTTTGGTCAAACTTGTAGGTTCATTTGAACCCCTAAAACCATTTTTTTTCAGTTTTCCTTCCTCCATAAAATTGTAAACCACTATTGTGGCTTCACCCGTGTGTAGTGTGAGCCTTCTAGAGATTCTTGGAATTGATCAATTAAGCGATCAAGCCTAATTCTTTATCTATTAAAGGAATTTGTCAATGTGAAATGAAACCGCTGGTGTGATTATTATATTCATAGCTGGAGTGGAAACATTGAATACACCAATCCATGTTATGCCTCATGAAATTTCATGCAATATTATCTTAGGTGGACCATGGATTCATGCAATGAATGGTGTGCCTTCCACTCATCATCAAAAAATTAAATACATCTACAACAACAAAGTTCACATTCTTGAGGCTGACACCGATCCAAATAGTCATTTGAACATTGAGAAAAACAACATGCATCATTTAAAGGCATCAATATCCACTACACACATGGAACTTGTATAACCAAAACACAAAGAACAACACTCCAAGCTATTCTAAAATGATTGGGGTTCCTTAGACTTCACACCAACACTCATGGATGAGTACAAGATCATAAATAAAGATTCAACTGAGGGAAATGAAAACACAATCATGACAACAGAAAGCTCATACAACCCTTTGAAGGCATCCACCTCAACCACTTTATACAAAGAAATAAATTACACAAAAAAAATTGATGAACACAACAAAAAAAAACCACCTAATCCAAAAGAAATTAAAAATATTTACGAACGAGGGTATGAACTTATGAAACAAGTTGGATATAGTGGAAAAGGATGTGGTGCTAATGAACAAGGTATCTATAACCCTATAGATCCTATCACACAACAAATAACTCATAGTCTTGGTTATTGTCCTTGAATAGAAATTGCCAAGCCTTCACCCAATGTCAACACTCTCACACAACATTCTCCTAAATCAACCTTAATAGTTGTCCATCCTGAACTCCTCAACACTAGTGGTCTTGAAATCATCCTTTACACAACATGAAACAAACAATGAACTATTTGCTTAATGTCAATGTCATCTCACAAGACACTAATGATTTGAATTTGTTAGATTTTACACCCTCCTATAAAGGAGAGAACAAAATCTCACAATCTCAAGAGTCTTGCATAGATATGAAAACTCATATTAAGAAAGATGTTTCTTTCAAACAAACCATAGGAACACCTTCTACCATTGATCAAGAGGGTATCTTGTCGAGACTCCTCCAAGATCACTTGATATCTCTCCTTCCACAAACTTGAAATAAATGCTATTACAAGACTTCATTTTGTGCATATTATAGAATTCATGGTCATTCCACTAATGAATGTAATTCTTTGAGTAGTAAAATTCAACATCTTAAGGAGTTTCATGTTCTTCCTTATGTGGGGGCAAGGGGTTACATAGCTTTGTCCTTGTATGTCAAATGTTGTTTCCTCTTTTCACTTGTCATTAACCTTTCATGTACATATAAGAGCAAGCTTGAGATGTAGAAGACATGCCTTAAGTTGGTTTGCACATGACATAGTAACCCTTTTTCATGACGTAGCTTATCAAAAACATATGACTTGGCATAGGGATTTCTGAGTAAGATCTCATGTATCCTTCTACTTTAAAGAAATTTCTCACAGTAATGGTGTTCGCAATTGCTTTAAATTTGTGGCATACTTCGACACTCAGATTTCATTATTTGATTTATTTCTTCTTGCAATGCATCCTCCCCTTGGTGGTGTCATTTGGCTTGATTCCCTCCAAGAGTGTGATAATTCATTGACACATCCTCTCTTGGAGATGTTAAGAACAATGTTCCCTAAGATGAGACCTTACACAAACTAAGAAAAATCCCTTTGAATATTCCTTGCACCATTTGGCATTTACATGGCCACCTTGCATAACATAGCTTGCATGCCTATGGTCCCATCCTATTTTTCTATGAGTGTCAAGCAAACATAGCTTTGCTTACCTCATAGAGCTCGAAAAACATTTTCATTGTGATGCCTTATTAAAGTTATCAGGAGGTATAAATTGGTATGGTTGAGCAGGAGCCCATTTTAAGGCATGAAATTTCCCCATAGCCACCTGTGCGTATGTGAGCACATATTGGTCGTATGTGTCTCACCTTTTAAGGATTTCTCACTCCATGAACAACTAGAAGTTTCATGGCCCCAGAGTGAGTATACTTGGAATTTCTCACCCGATGGACATCCATGAGTTTTTTCACCCCAGAGTGAGTACACATCTCTTTTTCTAAACAAACAAGCCTAGATCTAATCCACAAGATGTTGGACAAATGAAAAAATATTGATGCACCCCATTTTCATTTCCTTCTAGTTCTTGCCATTGTATGATCATGCATCTTGTTTTGTTGCATGTCATTCACCTCGTGCATGTCCTTTTGTGCTTATGTTGGTTTGACTTAGCATCATAGATCCTAGGGGCTTGCACAACCTCCTTTGATCTTTCTCATTCTTTTTCATCTACATTGGTACAGTTGGACTCTTCTTGAATGGATACTTTAGCATGAGATTGAAACAATTTCATCCTCTCACTTAAGTGGGGGCTTAATGTGTCACCAAAAAGTGTATACTTTGTTTGATATGGGAATAATTGATGAAAAATGGGACTTAATGAGGCCTTGATTTAGTGTTATGAGGTGTTTTACACATCCACATTAGGTCTTGGGCCCTTGCAAATTGAATAAAATTCATTTATTGATGTCTTCCAAGAGTGTTGTAAGATGTTGTAACACATCTTCACACTTTTCTAGGACCATAATGTTATAATTCACCTAAATAACCTTACCAAGACCTATTTCAAAGTGTTATAAAGTCTTCTAACAAAATTTCACACTTTCCTAGGCTTGTCATCAATATTTACACCTTTCTTATGCTTTAAATGGCCCCTTTATGCCCTTACAGGTCATACTTAAGTGTCTTCTTGAAGAAGAATTCGGAAGACATTATTTAAATTATCACAATTCCCAACATCCACTTAAAAATTCCCAAGTGGACTAAGTCACCATTGGTGGCAACTTAGTCCCATTTGGCTCAAAAATCAAAATTAATTCAAATTTCTTTTGGGTTTTTATTCCTTAAGACCTAAGGTCGGCCTGTGATGAGGTATTTTTAGGAATTAAGGCATAATTGTGTATAAATATATGGTTTTCACTCTCATTTAATCTAACTCATCCTAATTTAGATATCATCATCATTCATTAATCATGCACCATGTTCCCAACTCAAGCAAGCTAGGGTTTTATCATTACAAGCCATCAAGATAGCTTTCTAAGGCATTCAAGGGAAGATTCCTCAACTATTGTTGTAGAAAATCAAGATCAATCATCGTGGAAAGGTACTAAATCCATTGTTTGATGCTTCATTAATTTGTTTCTTCATTTTGGTTTAATTACCTAAAAGGGGTTTGACCAAGGCAAACCCCCATGCCCTAACATTCAACATTTTTTTCTTCTTCATTGTGTGTCTACAAATTTAGGCACTTTGAGGGTTTGAAGATAATTAGAGATTAGGTTGAAGCCTTGTTGAAGACTTCTCCTTGTTGAAAAAGCCAAAATATCAATAAAAAGTCACATTCAGGCCTGAAAATCAAAGTTTTAGAAGTAGACACCTATAGAAAACTAAAGTGCAAATTGAGGGCTTTCACTTCCACTTTGAAATTTTTAGAAATTCAAAAGTGGACTAACTCCCACTGAACCTATTTTTCTGAATTTTTTGTAGATTTGGATACCCATTTGGCCGAAACAAGTTTCTGGGCAATTTTCCCAAAATTGGGACTAAGTCACCTAGCTTGGTGTTAATGTCCCAGTTGGCTTAAAAATCAACATAAAATAGTCAAGTGAACAAGGCTAACAAGACATCACAACAAAATCAACAACAAACACAAGGAAACATCCGCTTCCAAAGGTACATAAACAACAAGAGGGGAGAGAGAAACATACAAGTTTGTTAAAGGGAAGAGTGTCATCGAATAGCTTGATATGGGTTACCCAATGCATATCTTCATAGGTTATTGTCCCCCATCCTTAGTTACCCTGGCAACCTCAACCAATCCCTGACCCCCATTCTTACTCATGCGGAATCAACATACCTTTCATGAAGATAAGGTAGTTGATCTTGCCATTCCAAGCCTTCCCACTCATCTCAAGCTTAAATGAGCACTTAATTCATGAGTGAGGTTTCATTTATCTTTTGTTAATGTGAAATACTATCCAAACCCCCTAATTAATTATTAGGTTATCACTGATTAAAGAAACTCTCAATGAGTTACCTGTATGCCACTCCCCCTACTAGCAACAAAAGCCTCAAAATCACAAACTGGGTAAGCCAACTTGTACAAAATATCAAAGTCAAATAAGTAAAAACATCAAGTGAGGCATGCACCATCTCACGCTAGAACTTCATAATAAAACAAATTTCAAGTGCAAGACTTAAACCCACCAAAATGTAATCCAAGTATAAGGATAGACCATTATCAAAATGCCAAAATCATGGTACCACCCACATACAGGTGAAACAACATAAAACTCATGTAAACACACTAGGCTTGATATGGGTTACCCAATGCGGATCTTCCTAGGTTGTCGACCCCCATCTTGGGTTACCTAGGTAGCCTCACTAGATCCCCAACCCCTATACCAGCTTATGCAAATAAAAACCATACCCCCCCTCTAACCTATAGAAGACTAACAAATTACTATCACAATGGTTCCCCACCGAAATGGCAGCAATATCTAGATCACAAAATGACTATTTAAAACCCATAATCACAAAAGAACAAGAGTAGTATAAGAGTGGTATCCTCATAAGGAGATCTTCAAACTCAATTAAAGCTAACATACTCATCTCAATACAAAACCAGCCACAAAATTAAAATCTTCTCAATAGCCATTTGGCCCAAATAGGCTCCCTCCATAAACAGTAACCAATATCATCCAAAATAAACAAGAACAACTTAATTTCACCATGTAACACATTATAATAACAAGAACACAAATGGCTCAAACATCCTATATTCACAAGCATTCACTAAATGGTTACCATTGAAATCACATTTAAATGGGGTTCATCTAGTCCATCCAATAAAACCCCCCCATTGCTCTAATGCAATTAACTCAAATTCTTTCCTTAACTATTTAGAACTCCAACTACTTGACTCAATGATTCCAATAATCTTAAAGTATGATTGTTCTTTTCTAATATGTTACTATAACACCATTTACACATACACATATATAACTATATAAATACATCCCTAAAATACATTATTACCTCATAATTTGTCATCTTAACCATTATTCTCCCTATTTCACTATCTACATAATTTCTTAATTCTCATAGGAAAAAATATGCTATTACTCATACCCATAGAATATATGCCACTGAAGCCTTTAATAAAAGGTCATAATTATTTAAACCCCTCAAGTATTCACATATAACCTCTACATGTTATAATATATTAATCAATCAATAATCAATCTTTAAACATGGGCTTGCTTCTATACCTTTAAATATATAATACAATATCAAAATAAAGTAATACTTATCCTTAAATAAAGAAAATATTTTTATTAAATATAATTATTGATCTCATTATAAATAGTCAATTTCCCCTATTTAATGTTCCATATTTTAAAGATCTACCAAATCAATCATCAATTTTCTACTAAATTCCCATTTCATTTATCTTCATAATTAACTAATTCCCATAGTCAAAGTTGCGTAGTATAAAAATTCATCGTATAAATAAAATACCCATCCTTTGTAGAACATAATTAATAATTGGTTTATAATTTAAGTTGTATTTCATTACTCCATTAACTACATGTAAATATGAAAACCTATAATAGTATTTAATATGAACACCGATTTAGTCTAAATTCCTAAATAACAGAGATTATCAATTATCTACATATTAACGTAGAAATGTGCATCTATATATAAAAGAAGACCAAAACTATATTCCTAAAATAAATGAAGCATAGCGAATTCTAATCAAGAATAATGCATGATTCGATGCCTCCTAAGACAGCTATATGGCTCATGACTTAGCATCCACTAATCAAGGTCATAGGCCACTCAAATAGAATCGAACCCTAATGATGGAGAGAATCTCGATTAAAGTAGTGAAGGATACATAGCAAGAATGGCCAGATGAAAAAAAAAAACCAGCTCGAAATCAACAATGAGAATACACAATGTAACAACCAAGATACCCACATAAATCATGGACCAAGGTATTCTCAAATGACCTCTCAGCCACCCATTCCAAGACGTTACCAAAGAATAAAATCAAGAATTGAATTTTTGCATACTTTTTCATCAAAATGTATACCATCTATTCATAATGGTGGTTCCTGTTTTATAGATGCAAACAGAATAATTAGATATTTTTCGGCTGCATATGATGTTCTAGAGGTAATATAAATGAACAACAATAAAATAAGTGGATTAAATGGTGGACAAAGTTAGTTGACCTCGGTGGTTTCAATCCAGGGCAGATGCCAGCCATCAAATCAGTCTGTAAACCTCAAAAATCTATCCTCAGTAAGGTAATTTAGATTCAAGACTTAAACTTAATGCGCAAAGAAAAAAAAATGATTATAAAAGAAAAACTACCTTATTTGTGAAACCCAAAATCTAATAAAACACAAAAATCTCCCACTACACTTCAAATTTCCCTTTTGGCATTCAGTTCAAAACTATGCATGTTCTGCATGTGAAACCTTCCAAATTTTCTTTTTCTTTTATCTCTTTTTTTATTATCCTCATCCGATTTGATATTTATTTTGTTATTTTACTTCATATTAATTTATTTTTACATTTTAATTCATTATTAAAACTCAACACTAAATAACAACTATCTTTATATTTGATTACAAAATACTTTATAATTTAATAATTTAATTTAATAAATTACTTATTATACAAATCAATTCATCAAATAATCCAATAAAACAAATTTAATTCAAGCAACCCAAAGCACTACTTATTGAACATCGTGAAGAGGGCGAATCGTGGAGGGACACTACATCTTATTTACATTAATCTTGAGTATAGACATTAGCATTTTGGATCCCATCCCTTTCCCTTGTTAGGTGAAAGCCCTAGAAGGAGCTTAGAGCAGTTGGGCAATCCAAAATCTTTGTCCACATATATTAATATTACTATATTGCTTATAAATTCAATCATCAAGAAAACATGAATTGAAGGGCATGGAGCAATCTTATCACCCAAAAAATAAAGCATAATAGAAATTACAAATATTATAAAAGATATGGGAAGTATAGCATCATGACATAAAGAAATATCATGAGATGGACCACTCATTATGTTGTGCATATAGTACATAGGAAAGTATCACATACATAAAAATGAACTATATCTATCAAATGATATATATATGTAGACACTAAAAAAGTCCTTAATGATATCATACATTCAAAATAGATTTACTAACATCATTTCCTCTTTAAACCCATTTTCTATTCACTGAATTCATTAAATTAGCCTAGATATTTAATTAATTACATCATTTTCATCTATCAACCTAATTCTTCAAAATCGTGTTAATCCATCCCCCTTCATGCTAACATTTCATCTCATTAAATTAAATACATCAAAATATTTAATTTAATTCCCTGGGTCATCTTATTTAATTAAATAGCCCTAAGTTATTTAATTAAATATCATTTCATCTCTCTTTCCCCCCATTTATTAAACTATTTAATAAATATCACTTTATTCCACCAAATCCCCTAATTGTATGATTAAATCTTGTTTAATTGGCAATTAAACTAATTTTCCTCTAAAAGGGAACATTCACTTGAAATATTCCTTATCTTTTTTGTTGCACAATTAAAATTTTCTTTAATTTGCAAAATGCATTTTTTCTCACCTAAATGAATATTCCAATAGAATATTCTTATTCCTCCATCATTTGAAAAAGGGATATTTTCACTTAGCTTCTTAAGTAAGTTTTAACCTTTAACCTTTTGAACAAGTCACCTTTGACCTCTGTGTGTAGGTCAAAAGTGTATTTGTTTGGAGAGAATGTGAACCCTTGATTAAATCCCATCATGAATTCTCATCCGTTGATGAGAATCCATGATCCATGCCTCTCATCTCCTTCATCCTTGACCACCGATCAATATTTTTGGTCTCAACTCTTCATTCGTCATTTCCTCTCCTATAAATAGGTCACTATTTGGAGACAAATAGATCGATCATTTTTAGAGAAAACTTATGTTGTTGAATCTCATCCATCTTTAATTGCAAACTTATGTTGTTGTACTCACTTACATCCACACTTGTGCTTTACTCACTTTTAGCTTGTTTTAGTTTATTTCTAATTGCATAATAGCTTAAAGCATACATTAATGGCTTCCACGCATCCATCTTAGTTTGTATATGAATTAGGGTTTTCATCTTTTAGCTTAGAATTAGCTCATATTATCTTAGCAATTGCATAATTAGTTCATTTTTAGCATAAAATCTTGTTAAATTAGCTTGTATCATGTTTAATTTAGCATAAACTAGGTTTTCATCCATTTATCAGAATAGTTTCATCAATTCTCTTCCATAGAATTGATTGAAATAAACTCACTAATCACAAGATTGGGAAAGGGTTGTTGTTCCACATCAATATGACACCAATTCCAAAACAGGATAAGTTTCAAATGGGTAGGAGTAGGAATTTAATTGTTTTCATAGTTTGTAACTTTTAGTTTGTATAAATGCTTAGTTTAACTTTTCAATTTGAATGATATTGTTTATTAGATTAAGGTTTAGTGGATAAATTGTGCTTCGATTCATCATGGATCAAGCATAATTTACCCATAATGGCTCTCAGATTTTGCTTGCACTATGACTTTTTTGAATGACAACCTAGAGAATGGAATTTTGCTAAATGCAAGAATCCTAACTCCTACATGATTGATAAACTATGTTATTGATACCATGATTTTATGATATTGATGCTATTTTATACAGATGAAGATTATGCTATGATAATGATACTAAATAAAGCTACTATGATAACTAAAATACAGCTATGAAACTAAGCCATGATTTTAAACTAAAATACTTCTAAATTACAAATGCTAAAATGCTCGAATTCTCTAATGGTCAAATGTAATTTTTGTAGAGTAAGTTTTCTCAAAGATGGGATCTGAAATGTTGTAGAATAAGGTTGTATTTATAGGATTTCCAAGGCATATTGTGGTGTGGCAGCAACCAACGGTCAAGATTTCAGCTGGAAAGATCAAGGGTGGAGCACGAAGAACTTAGAGGGAATCATGGAGAGTGTTCCCTTTAATAGAACACTAAGCCAAGTGTTGGAGAGAATCAATTAAATAGAAGAGCCAAGTGTCCAAGGTTGTTTCAAATTTGTTGAGGATAATTGCAATTTAAATATTAAGCATATTTAAATTCATGTGACACTTGATGAGATAGCAAGAGGAAAAGTTGGAGACATGTGACTAAATTTGAATTTGAAATTATTCAAATTTAGTGAGAAGATATTAATTAAATATAACAAACTATTAGAACTTTCTTATTTAATTAAAATTAGAGGAATATGATTTAAACTGGAAGAATTAGAAAAGTGTGAACTATATAAATAAATTTGGAATGTATTTATAAGTAGATGAAATAAGAGGTTCATTAATTAAATACCTTGTATTTAATTAATTGATTATCTTGACCGAATTTAGGTGTATACATTTTGCCCCTCTTTGAAGTGATGTGTTTACATGTTGCTTCAAAGAAAAATTTGCTGCTAGAATTTTCAATATGCCCCATAATGGCTATCTAATTTTTCTTGCACTATGACTTTTTAGAATGACAACTTAGAGAATGGAATGTTGCTAAATGAAAGAATCTTAACTCCTACATGATTGATAAACTATGTTATTGATGTTGTTGTATACAGATGAATATTATGCTATGATAATGATACTAAATGAAGCTACTATGATAACTAAAATGTAACTATGAAACTAAGGAATGATTTTAAACTAAAATGCTTGTAAATTAAAAAATTCTAAAATGCTCCAATTCTCTAATGCTCAAATGTAATTTCTGTAGAGTAAGTTTTCTCAAAGATGGGATCTAAAATGTTGTAGAATGAGGTTGTATTTATAAGATTTCAAGGGAATATTGTGATGTGGCAGCAACCAACGATCAATATTTCAGTTGGAAAGATCAAGGGTGGAGGACGAAAAAGTTAGAGGGAATCATAGAGAGTGTTCCCTTTAATAGAACATTGTGCCAAGTGTTGGAGAAAAACAATGAAATGGAAGAGCTAAGTGTCCAAGCTTGTTTCAAATTTGTTGAGGATAATTGTAATTTAAATATTAAGCATATTTAAATTCATGTGACAATTAATGAGGTGGCTAGAGGAAAAGTTGGAGATATGTGACTAAATTTTAATTTGGAATTATTCAAATTTAGTGAGAAGATATTAATTAAATAAAACAAACTATTAGAATTTGTTTATTTAATTAAAATTAGAGGAATATGATTTAAAATGGAAGAATTAGAAAAGTGTGAACTATACAAATAAATTTGGAATTTATTTATAAGTAGATGAAATAAGAGGTTCATTAATTAATTGATTATCTTGACTGAATTTAGGTGTATAAATTTTTCCCCTCTTTGAAGTAGTGTGTTTACACGTTGCTTCAAAGAAAAAATTGCCACTAGAATTTTTGATATGCCTAGATGTTGATTTTCTAGTGATAATGGATATATGCCTCCTCAGGAGATAAATTGGTGAATTTTTGAGTTTTTAAGAATTTTTGATTTTTTTTGAAATTTTGATGATTTTCTAATGATTTAATGATGATTTTCAAATTTTATGATATCGCACTGATTTATCTCCCAAAAAATGATGCTAAACCTACCAGGTGATGAATTGATTAATTAAAGTCGCTTTGAAAAGTAAAATAAATCAACCCCACTAAATTCTCACTTAATTACTCTTTAAAAGGTTAAAGCATGTCATTTGAGTTCATTTGTGCATTTGGATTTTGAAAATTAAGAGTGATAGAGCAAACTATTGAAATTTGAGCAAGATGGTGATTCTGATCTAGACCCACCGATTCGAGTGTGTGCGACATCACAATTGCCTGACCACCTATGGACCTCCGGTATGTACCTCGAGAAAACTCCTCATGATTTTTGAATACATTTTTCATGTTTTAAATTATTTCTTTCACATTTTAGTGCATTCGGTCATCAATGTAGCACATCGGGTGTCTATTTTGGCACATAGGGTAGATTAACACTTAGGGTCAGATGTTTAGCGCATAGGGTATAGGTTTTAGTGCATAGGATAAAATGGTGCATAAATGATATTCTACAGTACATTGGGTAGATCTTTTAGTGCATCAGGGTATTTAGTGCATAGAAGTCATAGATTAGCGCATTTAGTGATCTTATTAGCACATCTAGAGATTCAATGCATTGATAGAGGGAAATAGCGCATTGATGAATTTTAATGGCACATATGGTAATTTAGCGCATCGGGACCCTATTCTAGCACATTGGTAGAATTCTCTAGTGCATCATGTTTTTAGTGTATTGAAGCTATGTTTTAGCGCATTAATGAAATTTAGACCAGATTGATGAATTTTAGATTAAACTCCTTATTTTTTATGATTGTTGATTCGTCAATAGTTGATTTGATGCTTTTTGATGATATTGATAGATTAGATGATGATTGATCTCATGATCAGTGAGATTCAATGATAAAATGATGATGATTGACCTCATGATAGGTGAGGATCAATGATAGATTGATGATTGTCATCATGATAGATGAGGATCAATGATAGACACTCACGAGATGTAATCAAAATCTCATCAGAGCTGATTAGATTGATAGGTTGACTGATGTTGATTGATTGATTTGTTTATTTGTGACATGTTATGATGATAGGAGCTAGTGAGGACCCTTCAGTCTTAGGAGCATTTACCAAGGACTTGGGATTTGATTCCACATTTGGATTGGGTTGATCTGAATGTGATTGGATGATGTAGATTGAATTCATTGATAGACATTCCCTAACATAGGATTAATAGGGAACTTCTGACTGCGCTAGCAGAGAGGTAGCACAGTGACCACAACACCTTCCACTTACCCACTAGTGAGATGACAGTGACACCAGAGGATGTTTATCAGATCCTAAGGATTCTAGTCATTGGAGAGTTGGTTGTGTATGATCCAACTAAGTAGGGAGGGACTTATGCACTTCAAAGATTTTTTGAGGATGACTAGATATGTGGCTATGAGATTCCATGGTGAGAGATGGTTGATGCATACATGGCATTTCCATGTGTGTTTGCTAGATTTATTTGAGGATTCTTATGTCCTGACCATAGGTCAAAGGGATTTTCAGTTTGATGGAGTCAGATTTTGGAGAGGTTGATCACACAGGGGACCTGATATGCCTGGGGTTTTTGCATGCTTGCTCATTTATACCATGATCTACATCTGGTTGTGTATCTAAGAGGGTCCAGTTTGTCAACTAGGGTCACACTACTATAGAAATGGGTGTGGGAGCACATGGTTGTTACTTGTCTAGTGGCAGAGAGACTGTATCTAGTAGGGAAGCCATACGTTCATGCATATACAAGTCCAATTGTCTAGCTTAAGTGGGGCAAACTGGAGTACTGGAGTAGGGTACTGGATGATCTAGATACTATGACATGGAGGTTGTACCTAGACTATGAGCAATGGTTGGAGGATGATATTGAGATGCCTTATGTATGCACTACCAAATATCTGATTGGGAGGACTTTGTTATTGAGATATTCTTGCTTGGTAGAGTGCTACAACAATATGGTAGAGTATAGGGTATGCCTCAAGGAGTTGCACTTTATGCATAGAGATGAGAGGATATACCAAAGTGGGGACCCACTTTGTCATATGATGCAGTTGTTGAGGAGTATCAAGGACTCTAGGCAGTGATATGGGAGTATCACCCTGAGATCATAGAGGCGGAAGTGTCATAGGAGTATGCCCATTACTTATTTTCTCATCCATTCCTAAGGATTTATAGTCCAAACAAGCCAGAATCGAGATGAAGGAGAGGTGGAAGAGGTGATGAGGAGCAGAAGGGAGAGAGTAGTGATGATGGAGATGGGGATGGAGATGGTGGAGGTGGCGAGGATGATGGAGATCATGGTGGTGATGGAGATGAGGGTGGTGGTGGGCCATTGTTGGATGTGTGATACTTTAGAGTACCTAGGAGGAGGAGATCTTTGGTGGCTATAGCTCAGTAGTAACAGGCTTAGATAATTGTGTTACAGTCACAGGTTTAGGCATTACAGGGACAATTGGCTTAGATACAGGATCAGCTTTAGGAATAGGCCCAGGCATAGACATAGGCACATGCATAAATTTCCATGCTTACCATGGAGAGAGATACCTTAAGGGAGTGATGTGAGTAGGTAGAGGGTGTGGCCGAGTGATTGCAAAGAGTAGTTGAGGGAACATTTACAGCTGATTACCTGATAGAGGTACGACACTCCGCTAGTGAGGTCGAATACTACATGTTGAGATATCATGAGGCGGTTCCTCCAGAGTGTCGAGAGAGTTATGCACAATCTATTAGTGCTCACACACATTCTAGGACTACCAATAGAGGTGTGACAGGGCCACCTCATAGAGATCCAAGGACAGGGCCATCAGGTACAACCAGAGGTATAGGGCAAGCACCATTAGGGTGGAGCACCACATAGCTTTGTGATGTTGATAGATTTATTGTATTTGAGACACTTGATGATGTATACACCGATTCAGTTAAGGCATTTTGATTTCTGCCATTTTAATATTGATGTATTTCTTTATATATTTGGACATCATTATACTCTTGACATTATTATTTTTGAAATTTATATGAGATGCAGTGATGATTAGCAATCTATATGATGTCTATTTGTGTGTATGATGGATGCATTTTATTTCTACGTTATGTATGCTATGTGATGTTTATGTATGATGCTTATATGATGCTTATGATGTGATTATGCATGGATGCAATGATGATATGAAGATGTATGGATGATGATTCTATATGTTCCTATGGCTGATTTTTTATGCTATTAGATGGATGTAAATGAAATGTGACGCTCCTTATGTTTTCGTATTTTCTTGATGCAAATATATGTGACACTCCTATACTATGTGGGATGGATTTGATTATGCAAGTGTGATGAAATGCACTTCTTTTTGTGTTTTCTAATGCAAATATTATGATGTAATGCCTAGATGGATGAATGATGTAATAATTCCTCCTAATGTATGTATCATATGCAAATGATTATGCAACTACATGAGAATGACATGTTTTTGTTAGTGTCAAGTATAATCAATCCATTAATGATAGAGATAACATCAATGTAAAATTGTTCCAACCTTGAAAAATCCATACTGCAGATGCAAAACTAACATGGATGCAATCTAACTTAACCATGCATATCTAAATATGCAACGTTGTCATCGTAACAGTTGATTGGTCATGCTTTTATCATCATTAAGCCTTTAAAATGTTAAAAGTGAGTAAAAGTATCGATGGTATAATTAGACCATGATGAATTGAGTACTACTTCCATGATTTTTGATTTTACAAGTTAACACAAGCATCTAGGTATAACTAAACCAAGATGACCTAAGCATTGCTTGTGTAAACAGAGAAGAGTTAATCATTTTCCTATGCAAATTCAAAATGTCCTCAATGATACTTTGTAGAGCACGTCTCATGACAATTTTCACAATAGTAATGATCAACTTATAGACAACAGACAAAGAAAAATCATATTCCTCCCTAGCTCCTCTAGTTCAAGAAATCATCGAGTTGCTCCAGAAATATGATAACAAAAATCAAAGTACAATAGTTGAACATTCATGCTAACATGATAAAGCCATGATTTAGAAGGAATATCATCCATTTAAATTTGCTTTGATTGATTGCTTTTTGTCATTTTTTGTTTGATATGGATGTTTGATGTGTAAAGTCTTATGATCAATGTTCAAAGTTGGGTTTGTACTTTGATCATTGTGTTTACGATGTTGTCTTACTGCTTGTTTGTCCATTGGTTTATGATCAATGTTTATTGCCCCCAGTCTAGGGTGAGACATGACCACAATGCCAGGATATGTACATGAGGTTTTCTGATGACAAGCAGATTGATGGTGAAAGTGAACAACTGACACATGCTTAAATAGATGGAAAAGTTAATCTATCACAAATAGTGCATGTTGGCAGGTTTTCACTACTTGTTTTTATTGCACTTTTTCAAATTTTATGATTTTTTTTGTGTTTTTTGTGTTTTTTTTTTGTTATCTCCAAGATGCCTATTTTCCAGGTTTTCATCAAGGTGATCATTTTTCGTGACATTTTCTTTTTGTATTTTTAGAATTTTCTGCGCAATCGATGATTCAAGTGTAGAACTTCTTGAAATGCAGGTCGTTGATAGGCTCATCAAACAAATCCCCTTCAAGTGTAGATAACTAATAGGCTCCAGATCTGAAGATTGATACAACGACAAAGGGACCTAAGTAGTTTGGTTCAAATTTCCCCTTCTTCTCTTGATCCTATTGATTACAGGGATTTTCTTTCAAGACCAAGCCGCCAACCTGAAATGTTCTTGGTTTTACTCTATGATTGTAGCTTCTAGACATCCTCTATTGATAAGATTTTAGGTGATCAACTACATGCTAATGACACTCATCCAATAGTTCCAATTCTTGTAACCTAGATACTCTATAATCCTAATCTAAAATGATCCCCTTTAGTGACACACAGAGTGATGGTAGCTCAACCTCAATAGGTAAAATGGCCTCTAGTCCATATACTAAAGCATAAGGTGTAGCTCCTATCGGCCAAGGTGTAGATACTAGTTTTGTAAGCCCATGTGCTAGGATTTAGTTGAACGCCTAATCATGCTCAACATCGCTGATGGTTTCTTTTAGGATTTTAGATGGCCTTTTTTGAGGCCTCGCTTTTATTAGTTTCCCTTGATGATAGTATGGTGTGGAAAACCAAATGCTGGATATGAAACCTTTGGTAATGTTCTGACATCCCTGGGATTCTTGAGGTCTACCAATAAATGACAATGGTTCCAGATACCACACTAATGTAGATAGTACTCAATTCAAGATGAAGGATGTAATTTTCTTCGATGGTGGTTAAAGGAACAACTTCAATCCACTCCTAGTAAAGTATTTCTCGTGGTTGTGATGATGAACTTGTGCCCATTGATAAAGATGGATGAATTTTTCCTAAGGAGGTAGTCAAGTCCCCTAATGGAAAAAGGCCATGTTGATGTGAACAATTGTAATTCTTATGTTGGTGCATGTATTAGGTTTCCATGGACTTGGAATTTTTGGTACTTCTTGACAAATTGAAAAGACTCCTCCATATTCAACTAGTAATACCCCAAGCATAGGAGTTTTTTAGCTAAAGTTAGTCCACTTGAATGTGTGCCATAGATACCTTCATGAACCTTGCTTAAAGCAGTTTCAACTTCATTATGTCCAAGACACTGAAGGAGAGTACCATCAAGATCTCATTGATAAAGTACATCGACTATCAGGGTATGTCGAGCTACTTGTTGAATAAAGTTTCATTTTTGGTTTTTGGATAGATCTTGTGGTAGGGTATTATCTCTTAGATAGGTTTAGATCATCCCATACATAGAAACATCATCCTCGACTAGATGGTATATGACTTGGGATTCGGGGTGATTGTTGGTAGGATTAAACAGTTGTTCCACGATGAATTCATAATGAGCTCATTTTTTAGGTATCTATAGAAGAGAAGCAATTGTAGCCATGGAATTAGCAACTTTGTTATCCGCTCTTAGAATATGCTCAAAT
Source organism: Sequoia sempervirens (assembly GCA_007258455.2). Taxonomy (NCBI): domain Eukaryota; kingdom Viridiplantae; phylum Streptophyta; class Pinopsida; order Cupressales; family Cupressaceae; genus Sequoia; species Sequoia sempervirens. The sequence continues at coordinate 34,529 of VDFB02111772.1, forward strand.
TTTATTTCAACAAAGTACTTTCTTTTAAATTCATCAACCATTCTTTTATATGGCATCAATTTATCATCTTTTGTCCTCCGGTAATCATCATTCACCTAATTTATGAATTAGTTGGGAATCACCATAGACTAGCAACTCCGTGGTCTTCCATTCAACTGCCACTTTGAGTCCAATTATGAGTGCTTCATACTTGGTTGTGTTATTAGTAAAAGGAAACATCAAACTATAGGATTGTGGAATGGTGTGTCCTTGAGGCATGACAAACAAGATTCCTACACCTAATCCATGTTGTGTGTAAGATCCATCAAATTATAACATCCACTATTGTGTTGACACTATAACCTTGGACATTTGCATCTGGAAACTCAATGTTCATGGGATGATCATCTTGTAATGGTGCTTCAGCTAATTGATCCGCTATGGCTCGACCCTTGATTTCTTTTCTGTCCACATACTAGATATCAAACTCGCTCAATATCATTACCCACTTAGCTAGTCTTCTTGTTAGGGCAGCTTTGCTGAGTTGATACTCCAATGGATCATTTTTTTCTATGAGTTTTATGATGTGGGTCAACATGTAGTGTCTTAGTTGTTGAGTAGCAAATACTACCACCATACAAGCTTTTTCAATAAATGTATAGTTGATTTCATAGACATTCAAGGTTTTGTTGATGTAAGAGATAGCCCTTTCTTTTCCCACAAAATATTCCTATGTCAGTGAAGCACCCAAAGATACCTTTGTTGTTGCTATGTAGAGTAATAATAGTTTTCCTTCAATTGGTAGTACTAGTATAGATGGTGACATCAAATACTATTTCAGTTGATTAAAAGTTTCTTCACATTTTTTATCCCATTTGAAAGAAATGTTCTTCTATAGCAAGTGATTAAAAGGATGAGTTTTATTTGCCAGTTGTGTGATGAACCTCCTGATAGATTGGAATCATCCCTATAAAGAGATCTGAGTTGGCTAATATTCTTAGGAGGAGACATATCCATGATGGCTTTCACTTCATAGGATCAACCTCAAATGCCTTTAACTGATACAATATATCCCAAAATTTTAGTTGATGTCACACCAAATACACATTTCTTGTGGTTTAATCTTACATTGAATTTCTCCAACCAAGTGAAGATTTTGTCTAGAATTTCCAAATGTCCCTCTCTAGTGAATGACTTTTCCAACAAGTCATCTACATAATCCTCCATAAAGGTGTGCATCAATTGATGAAAGATAGTGGCCATTGCCCATTGATAGGTGGCTCCAACATTTTTCAACCCAAAAGGCATGACATTCCAGAAAAATGTGCCCCAAGCACATGTGAAAGTTGTCTTATCTTGATCTTTGGGTGCTATCTTAATCTGATTGTAACATGAAAATACATCCATAAGTGATAACATTGCATGTCCTGTTGTCAAATCTATGATGATGTCAATGTTGGGTAAAGGAAAATCATCTTTCAGGCAAGCCTTGTTAAGACATCTAAAATCTATACATATCCTGATGTTGTGGTCATGTTTAGAAACTAGCACAATGTTTGATATCTACTCAGCATAATCAATAGGTTGGATAAATCCCGCATCCAATAGTTTCTTCAATTCAGCTTTCACCGAGAGGGTGATATGCAGATGGATTTTTCTCAACTTTTTCTTCACTGGATTTATTCCAAGTGGTAGAGATAAATGATGCATGATAAACTCTAGATCCATGCCTGGCATGTCAACGTAGGACCAATCAAAGTTGATTTTTCTCTCTTCAAATAATTTGGTAAAGCATGGTTTTTCTTCCTCTGTCATGGATACTGCTAGATCAAGGGTCTTCACTATTTCAGTTGTACCAATGTTGATGGATTGTGTAGGTTCAATCAACATTGAAAATATCTCATGATAGTTCTCAAGAAGAGTGTCAAATCTCCCATATTTTAGCACCTTAGAGAGGTTTTCACCGTTAGATGTGCTTATTATTTTTACTCTTTCTTGATCTAATATTGTCATTAAATGGTTTTCACCATTGGATCAATTTTTGATATTCATTGTTTTGTAGCTAAGAGATTTGGCACTCCCATTTTCTGAAGCTTCATTATGAGATTCGATCATGGAACATGTTTTCAAATTGTCAAAAAAAAACAAGTTCACAATGGTGTCATCATTTGGAAAGAGAGGTATATCAAGCAGTTCGTTTTGGTCCCAGTCAATTAGTTCGGGGTGTACAAATGGCAAAGAATCATTAGATTAACTAAGGTCAAAAGGGGTGAGTGTCATGATGGCAATGTCATCAAATTTTTTGATAGTGATATTAAGGTCTATGATGTTCTCTTCTGAGTGATCTATCTTACTCGAAGTTTGATTGTCTTCACTTAAGTCATCGATATGTTGTGATCCAATTTCAAGTGGTCTAGACCCTAAGCTCTATCCCTCCATATGTGTTGGTGCATACTTTTGTATCACATCAATTTATTTTTCATGACAAGACTCTTCAGAGAGAGAATCCCATTCATATTCATTGGAATCTATTTCAGAACTATCCCGCAATTCAAGGATTCACTCAACAATCTGCTACCTAGTTTCTTCTTTTGACTCTTCTCTGTATCCTAGTATTGTTTTGTCCTTTGAATTGGTTATGATAGGTTTTATTGCTTCTATGATACCCTCTTTTCTTTTTCCAATAGGGCCTTTCTTTTCATATCCCATATTCTCTAGGATTGTAAACCCTTTACCATATAGCTCAGTTAGCACATTGAAAGTTGATGATTGTGATGCTTCTTCATCCTTATACAACCAATTTAGAATATCTTTGTCTTCTGATTCATCCACTAAAGTGCCTAGTTTTACAAAGGTTCCATTAAAGAGTGTGGTTGGTTGTGAGGATTGTTGTCTTGATCTGGATAGCTACCCATAGGATCTTGGTGAAGGTAAGAGCTATGATAAACATAAGGATTTCTCAAATGAATATTCCCCCATGCCTTTGTCTTTCAACTAGATCTTTTCCTCGAATTGTTTTGATAAAGAATTTAGTTGACATTCATGATTTGATGGAGTAGAATCACCAACACCTTTGTCTTTTGACTAAACCTTTTCCTCAATCTAATTTGACAAAGATTTTGATTGAGTTTCATTATTTGATGGAGTAGAATCACTGATACCTATATCTTTTGACTGGTCCTTTTTCTCAACCCACTTTGACAAGGAATTTAGTTTTATTTCATAATTGGATGAACTAGGAGTTGTAGCTTCCTTGTTATGTGGTACAAAAGTATCTTGGGTTGTTTTTAGTGTGTTGCAATATTGAGGATTGTTGGAATGAGCTGAAATGGTGATTTCTTGTCCATTGAAGGGGAGTTTCAAACACTGGTGATACATTGATGACACTGCTTGCATGTCATTAATCCAAGGACATCCCAAGAGTATATTGTATGCTAACTACTTGTCCAACACTTGGTAGATTATATCTCTTACAACCGGTCCCACTTGAATTGGTATGACAATCAATCCTTGGGAAGATCTCTCTTTATCATCATAAGCTTTTATAGTGATTTTCCTTTTAGCATCAATTGCATTTTCTAAATATCCAAGTGCACAGATGACTTTTAATGTGAAGATATTTAGGTCAGCTCCACCATCTATTAGAACATGTTTTACCCAAAGTTTGTGAATTAAAACCTCAATGTGGATGGAAGTATTATGTGGAAGAGTGATTGATACATCATCATGTTCATAAAATGATATGCAATGAGGTGTGGTCAAGTGTCCCACCATAGCTTGGAATTGGAAAACTTCTAGATTATTTGGTACTGTGGTGGCTACTAGAGCTTGTTCTAGAATTTCCTTATAAGCTGGTGAGATTTTTAGTAGTTCCAATATGGATACTTGAGCTAGTATTTTTTGCAATTGGTCAACTATGTTGTATTGAGTTGTAGGGGTAGCAGTTGTTTTGGATGTAGAGGAGGTAGTAGCTCCTTTCAATATTACTTTGGCTTTCCCTCTTGTGGTTGTGTTGACTGGTTGGTAATCGAGTTTTCCTCTGATTCTAATGACATTAATTTGATTATCATTTGCAGCAACACTCATGATCAGATTTATTGGTATGATGTCATTCATTTGATATAATTTGGTGTTGATATCATGGTGAGGATTTTCAGCTGCAACAATGTTTTGTTCATGCTCATTTGCGATGTCATTAATTGGATTATTGGCTACAATAATGTCTCTTTGGCTCTTGATTTTTATGTCACTAGTTTGATTCTTAACTACAATGATATATTTTTGGCCCTTTCTTTCAAGGTCCTTAGTTTGATTCTCAACTACAATAATGTATTTTTGGCCCTTGCTTTCGATGTCCTTAGTTTGATTCTCAACTACAATAATGTATTTTTGGCCCTTGCTTTCGATGTCCTTAGTTTGATCTTCAACTACCTCAATATGAAGAATGGTAGAATCATAAACATAGTTCACATTTTTCCTTTGGTGTCTGATGAAGAGGACTCCCCCTTTTCATAGTTTGGTAGAGGGTTTTTGAATGCTCCATGATCATTATTTTTTTGAGTTCCCTCTACAAATATCATTTTGTTATCAATCAAATCTTGTACCAAATGTTTTAGTTGCATGCAGTCATTTGTTTTGTGTCCTTTGTTTCTATGAAAGTCACAATAATGTGCATCATTCCACCATGACGATTTAACTCGTGGTTCCCAATCTCTTTCCTCTAGGAGTGTTATAAGCTTGGCTACAAGAATCTCCTTTAATGATGATTCTATTGACTGTCCCAAAGGTGTGAACCTTCTTTTATTTGAAGATGTTTGATATGGTGGTGGTTTAGATTCCGTACTACTTGGATTGTTGTTTTGATTGGTGTTTTGGTTGTTCCTTTGATTGCTAGTTGGATTATTGTTTTGATTGGTCTTGGTGGTAGCTGTTGTCAAGTTAAATACTAGTTTTGCATTTTTTGTTTCATATGAAGCATCATTTTTACCAACTTTTTTGTTTCTTTGCCAAAACATTGGTTTGTCACTACTGTTATAATTATTGGAAGAGGAATTTGTTGAGTTGTTTCCTTCATTTTATATTTTTAGGACTCCTCTTTTGACCAAGGCTTCTTCAATTTTGATTCCATTTTCAATCATCTTCTCAAAGGTAGGTGGACATTGCAATTCAAGTCTATAGCTCATCTCCTCATTTAGATTGTAATTGAATATTTTAATCTTTTCCTTTTTAGGTATGGGATGAGCATATCTTGCAAACAATCTTCTCCATCTTTGTAAAAATATGAGGAATGATTCACCCTTTTTCTGCTTTGTATTGCAAAGGTCTTTCATTGTTGTGTCATGTTGAATGTTTTAAGAATATTGGGTGATAAATTTGTCAACTAGCTCTTCAAAGGTCTTAATACCTGGTGCAATTTTGGAGAACCATTCCATGCATTGTCCACCTAAGCTTTTTGGAAACAATCTCATCAAATAAGTGTCTACGTGTGCAAGTTCAAGGCTCATGGTTTTAAATTCTCTTACATGATCTATAGGATCAGTTTTACCATTGTATTTATCATATATTGGGAATTCACAATGTTTGGGAAAAGGAATCATGTTAGCAGTTTGATCAAAAGGATATGGACAAATATCTTGCAGCAAGTATCTTTTTGTGGTTCCTCTTTGCATGTCAACAAGTTGTTGCAGATTTTTCATTTGATGAGTTAGTGTAGCCACTGGATCTGCATTTTGTGGATCAGTTTCAGTCCTTTTAGGAGTTCCTTTCAGTTGTTTAACATCAAAGACATGTGGAAGTTTGATACCTTGATTAGCCAACATTAAAAAGTATTTTTATCCATCTTTTTCAAAAATCTTTTCCATGAATTTGTGGAACTTAAGATCTTGTGTTGTTTGGATGTCTTCCTCGGTAATTTCATCACTTTCAAGTTGGTGGAATCTATGAAAAGGATTTTCTTAAGGTTCAACCATGGTGTTTTGAAATTTTGCTTCTTTTTCTTTGTGTTTTTTCTTTTGGGATCTTGTTTGAACGGGCATACAAGTGTTATAATTTGACTAAACTTTGATCTTTGTTTGAAGGAGTGCCAAGGATAATAACTAAGTCAAATAGAATGACAAATTCTATTGATGAGACTAAGTTTAATCTTTTCATACAACATTGTTTCATGATAAAGGATGACAAATCCTGATGATGAAACTTAGCTTAATAATCAGAGGTATGATGGATGTTTAAGCATTTTAAGGTGGTACATATTAGTTTTTTTTGAAAAATTTCACTTGTAAGGACCTTTTTCAACAAGTTTAAAGCACTGGTTTGACTGAGAAATGATTCTATTTTGGAAAAGATCCTTAATTCTAGTTCAAATAATCGGACAAATTTTGAATTTATCTTTGTAGTTTGATGTTTACTAGATGCACTAAAATAGGGCCTGTATGTGTTAAAATATTGCACCTATGCACTAATAAATATCTTGGATGCACTAGACTGTACCCAAGATGCACCAGAAAATGGACTAATTGTGTTGAACAATAGACTAGATGCACTAGAGAATGTACTGAATGTGCTAAAAGATGGACTCAATGCACTATAAAATAACTTAGATGCACCAAAAAATGGACTATATGCACCAGAAAGATCTAGTGATGAGCTAGACTACCCCCAGGTATGATTTAAGTTGGTACTCTATAGGCTAATGCAATAAAAGGATCTACAGATACGCTAGAAGACATAACAGATGCACCAGAAAGTGAATCAAATGCACTAGTTAATTGATCAAATGCACAATGATAAAGCATGGATGAGCTAGACTGCCCCTCCTAAATGTGATTTCAACTGAGTAGTCTATAGGTGAATGCACTAAAAGTATTTGTAGATGCGCTATAAGATGGAACAAATGCGCTAGAAAATAACCTGGATGCACTAAAATATATCATGAATGCATTGGAAAATTACTCAAATGCGCTAAATTGTTCCCTAGGTGTGTTATACAATGGACTCAATGTTCTAAAAGGTGTTGTGCATGCACCAAAAAATAACCTGGATGTGCTAAAAGATGGCGTGAATGCGCTAAAAAAGAGGCTAAATGTGCTAATCTAGAAGTGTTGAATGTTTTTGAGAGTCTGTATGGTTATTTTTCTTTTGATCAATGAAATGGATTTTTCCAGGGGATGTTTTTTTGAATAATGACTTTTGTCTACTTTTTCCATTTTATGAATTATGGAAATTAAGTGCTTTAAATGGATGATTTCTTAAATTCTAACTTCAAACACAAGTTGTAAAATAATTGTTTCCACCTAGGACCTAAACATTGAGTGTGTATTCAAGAATCTGGTCAGATTCCTTTGATTTCCATAGGTATAACACAAGAGAAAATAGTTCAATCACTTTTCTAATGTCAAGGGTCACTTAAAATAACACAACCCACATCTTAGAACTATGTCAGCTCACACAGCCGTGTCACTGCCTAGTAATCCTTCACATTGGCCAGTAATCCTTGATAGTTATATGGTGAGTATATTGGGGGTAGATTCTTCCCTCCCCTTGCACTATGATATTAGAAGTGTTCAGAAACTGACTCGACTGGCTTCTAACTTAAGGTTTGTAGTAAGGGTTTTCATTCGGTGCGACAGAATGATAAATTTCCATAGGAGACCTCCCAACCTTTAGAAGAAATTCTTTGGGGATGGTTATCACTACACACTACCATCGAATTACGAGTTTCATTGAATTCACTTTTGATTATAGTGGGTCAAAAATCTTGGCTTTAGTTGTTCCCACTTAGGTCGTTCCCGTAGGGTGAGTATTTTTTTCCACCATGGCAAGTCTTCTAAAGGTGCTATCAAAACATACAAATAGTGAGTCTGGTATTCTGGTCACCCAGTTATGGGGAGAGCATAGGCCTATCACTTTACAAGCTCAGTAGACAAGGGGTTCATTAACCTTTTAATTAAACTAGATTCCTAATTTAATCAAAAGAAGACAATAAAACAACTCCAACCCCTACATACATCATTAGTAGTTGGATATATTTTCCTTTGATAATGTTTAAAAGTACCTGCAAAATAGAAAATATTGATTAGTTCTCATAATTGTGAATTTCTACAAAATAAACTAGATGCACTAAAAGATCACTCCTATGTGCTAAAAGAACTACCAAATGTGTTAGAGAAACTACTAAATGCACTAAAATATAGAGTGAATGCACTAAAAGACCCCATGTATGCATCGAAGTATGATCTAGATGCAATGAAAGATGCTTTGGATGTGTCGTAATAGGAACTGGATGCGCTAAAATATGTTTTGTATGTGCCAAAAGAAATAACAAATGTGCTACATAAGAGTTAACATCCAAATATGTAAAAAAACTTTCCAGAAAATCTAAAAAATGGTGCTAGGACCCATGGTGGGTGCCAGAATGTATCGTGTGAATTGTGTAAAGTGACTAAATGAGTAATAAAACATACAAAACCAATGAAATTTATTATATTAGAGAATTGAATCATAGAATTAATTGAATCCAAAACACAATCAATCCCTAAAACCATTCCACTATTTCCTATCTCTAAGGATTTCTTGAATCATAATGGCTCTTAGATTTTTCTTGCACTATGACTTTTTAGAATGACAACTTAGAGAGTGGAATGTTGCTAAGTGCAAGAATCCTAACTCCTACATGATTGATAAAGTATGTTATTGATACCATGATGTTATGATATTAATGTTGTTGTATAGAGATGACAATTATGTTATGATAATGATACTAAATGAAGCTACTATGATAACTTTAATTTGGCTATGAAACTAAGCCATGATTTTAAACTAAAATGCTTCTAAATTACTAAATGCTAAAATTCTCCAATGCTCTAATGCTCAAATGTATTTTTTGTAGAGCAAGTTTGCTCAAAGATGGGATCTGAAATGTTGTAGAATGAGGTTGTATTTATAAGATTTCCAAGGCATATTGTGATGTGGTAGCAACCAACAGTCAATATTTTAGCTAGAAAGATCAAGAGTGGAGGACGAAGAAGTTAGAGGGAATCATGGAGAGTGTTCCCTTTAATAGAATGTTGTGCCAAGTGTTAGAGATAATCAATGAAATGGAAGAGCCAAGTGTCCAAGGTTGTTTCAATTTTTTTGAGGATAATTGCAATTTAAATATTAAGCATATTTAAATTCATGTGACACTTGATGAGGTGGCAAGAGGAAAAGTTGGAGACATATGACTAAAATTGAATTTGGAATTATTCAAATTTAGTGAAAAGATATTAATTAAATAAAACAAACTATTGGAATTTGTTTATTTAATTAAAATTAGAGGAATATGATTTAAAATGGAAGAATTAGAAAAGTGTGAACTATATAAATAAATTTGGAATTTATTTATAAGTAGATGAAATAAGAGGTTCATTAATTAAATACCTTGTATTTAATTAATTGATTATCTTGACCGAATTTAGGTGTATATAGTAACAAGTGTTTGATTCTTTGGAGCAATTATAACCCAAATTTTATGCTTTCTAATTTCTACTTTAGGACATGCACTTAAATTCCATTGGGCTTAAAAACAACGCTCAAACAAAATTAAAATTGAACACTCATGTTATTATTATTTTTTAGGTTTAAAATTGAACAAGGCAACTGCATATTCATTTGGTGCTTAAAACGAACTCAACACTGCTTTGAGGGGTTAAAATTTACAATTGTTTGTTATGTTTCATGATTTACAACATTGTTAGTGCATGCGCATGCAATTCTCTCACACCATTTAGAAATCTTGAGAAACAGAAACATTCCTTAACACTTTGTAAAATCACCTACATCTTTCAATTTGGATTAAATTGAACCCCATTGCAAGTGTGAGAAAAAGGTGTGGCTTGTGTTCTCTCTTTGTTCATACAAGCAAAGATGATCGAACTACAGACATAATTCCTCGTTATTGTTCACCTTTAGAGGGCCTGCCTGACCAATTTGAAAGGAGGGAATGACCCAAGTAGTAATGAGCTAACGCCAAGCTCTTCCAAATTGTGATATAAATCTGTGGTTGTAATGAAAATTGTGATCAATGGGAAGTGGAACGTGATAGCTCTCCACCAATATCTTTATGATGTGTAAAGCCCTTGTTCTAAGGGTTGGGAGACCTCTTGATTGATTTTATCATTTCACCCCCTAAACTTGAAGCCCTTATTATGAACCATTGTTTAGAAGCTAAAAATCCTTAATACTCGTTGGTGCAAGAATGGTCATTCTAAAGCCACCCAAAGTTGTACTATTCAATTGTAGAATTATAAAAATCCTTTTGATCTCTAAATTTTAAGGATTTTGTGATTTGGTGGTCTCGAGAAGTGTGTATCATGGAGGGGGCTAGTGTCGCCAAATTGCTAGCTATTCACATTATTTAGTGTTTGGAGAAATCAGAGTGAAGATTCAATGAGCATATCCATTTTGAACCTAGGATTGTAATGATTATGAGTCAATTTAACACTTTTCTTGGTTCTAAAATGATGCAAAAAAAAAACACTAGCTATCTTCCTCAAAATTTTAGACACTTTGGCCTAAATATGGATACCTCTTGAAAATAGCCTTGATATTACTGCTTGTCCTAAGGGTTTATATCCTAATATATTAGTAAATATCTTGACTTATATCTCAAATCTATATTTTCCAAAGAAAACATAGGAAATTATGGCTTCAACCTCATGATTATCATAAAATGGACATTGTGAAAGTTATTATGTTTTTTACATAAAAATTTGATTGAAAACTTAATCCAAACAAGTGATTGTGTTAAAATAACCTCACTAATCTAGGATTAAATAAAATGAACACCCCAAAAATATGTATGTTCAAAATTTGACTCCCCAAAAAAAGAAAATTAAGACAAGAAAAACACTAGCAAAATCATTGAGTTTTATTGTCAAAATCATTAGGTCCTATTTCCAAAATCATTTGAGTCCTATTTTACCAAAATCATTGTGTTCTTGGAGTATTGTCACTATAGATTTATAGCATTTTTTTCACTACCTTGGTCTTGGAAAACAAAGGTTCACTCTAGGCCAACATTGGGTCAAACATTTCACTCACCCCTCTATCAAATTTCATCCTTCACTTCACCAAAGTTTGCAAAAAATTTGAATATACCAGACACTTTGGACTTGGACATCAATCAACCCAAACCATAACTTATCTACTTTATATGTGAAATGAATCCTTTTCCATGCACTTAGTTAACCTAGTTATCATCTTTGAACTAGTTAATCTTGAAGCTCACGAGTCTACCCTAAAGATTTCCAAGTTCATAAACATCCTTTATCCAAACATCAAACAATAAAACTTAAGTCAAAAGTATTATCCCAAAAAAAATTCAAAGATCACTTCCCACATCGTCCACCTTTTCATCCCCCATTCTCATCATTTCTCCAAAAATACTTAGAGCATCCCTTTTACCTAGATTTGAGTCAACTAGAGAGTTCAAACATTACAAATATCAATACACCTCTCTCATCATTGACCCACAATCTATGGCTACAATGAGAACATAACACAAGAGAATCATGGAGAAAACAAAAGTCACATTCAACTCAAGTGATCCAAATCCTCAAGACTTTTATCCAAGAAGTCATGTTACCCCATCGCAGCAACCCTCATCTCCATTAGGACCATATGAGATATAAGATGTCACGGAAAACCCATTTGGACTTACTAGAGAAAAAATCATGGAACATCAAGCTTAGAAAATGTAGCTCCATTTTCCCCATCTTTTGTTGCACAATCATTGGCATAAGGCTTGACTTCATCTATGATTCAACCAACTCCATCCCTTGTGCCAATTCAACCCCTAACATCTATTCTTGCAACTCGGCTAGGAACCAACCTTGGTCTCACTTCATGTCTAGGAACAAACACAACTTTGGGTATTCACAAAATGACCATTCTAGATTAAACACCAACCTTCCCCAAAACACAAGTTGGACACCAACCTTTACCAAACCACTTACATTCCATAACACCACAACAACCTCGACATTTCAAGCACAACCATTTTCATCCATCATCACTAATACCCCAAATATGCCTAATGATATGTAAGGTAATGTGAACTAAGCACCTCAAGTAGGAAAACAAGGACAAGTTAACACTCTCATGCAAAGTCAACCCTGAAAAGTGGTGCCAACAACCACATTGACACATCAAAACAAGTGGTTTCCCAAGCTACTCAATTCAATCCACCATCCACATCAAACCCATCTATCATCAACCCAAATAAAAACAACACATTGGTTATGAATCCCATCAACCAAGGTAATACCTTGATCCCACCTCAAATAAAACAAGGAAATCCTCAAGACATTGGTATAGGAAAAAAAAATAATCAATGGACTCAAAGTACTAATATTTCATTACCATCACAATAAGCAATGGCATCATTATCTTTCCCCATAGTCCCTCTCACCATGCAAAATCAAATGGGACCTCAAACTTACATTCCTCCATCTCAATCCACCATCTTGCAAGGAATGTTGAACCAAGAAAACCCCCAACCTCTCATCAACAATATGCGACATGCACAAAACATTAACACCCAAAACTTATTGCAGATGTCTCAAGCACTGAATAATCCTACATTGCAAGCACATGCCTTAGCTTTATAGCAAGCATAATAGGCTTATCAACGAGCAGTCCAACAACAACAAATCCAACAAGAATTCTTAGTCGCGCAACAATAGCCACAAGTGGCCTTAGTAGCACATCAACAAAAAGAAGAAGCCTTAGCAGTGCAACAACAACAACAAGCTCATCAAGCAGCCCTAGTAACACAACAACAAGTGGCCTTAGCAGCACAACAACAATAGGAAGTCACCTTAGTAGCACAATAACAACAACAATCCCAACAAGTATCCTTAGCTGCACAACAAAAAGCTCAACAACAACAAACCCAACAATAAGAATTGCTTGCTCAACAATATTCCCAACAAGAATAAACCCAACAACAAGCATTGCTTGCTCAACAATATTCCCAACAATAACAAATGCTCACCCAACAACAATAGCATGGTTTATACTGTAACCCTAAACAAAATATCATCAACCCAAACACGTTGGGAACATATACGCCTCCACCACAATCACCTACACAATATCCTACACAACCATACACCTCATACAACACCTTATCTTATTAAAATCCCACATACAACCCATTCATCATCCCAACATATGTTCCTCCACCAAACCTGCCAGATGATCTAGCATCACAATTTAAGGCACTATCTCAAGAAATGTAGGACCTTTGAATAGGCAAGACAAAGAATCCCCATACACATAACCTGCATCCATATCCATTTGATCGAAACATTTCAATGGTACCATTCCCTCCCAGTTTTTAAATACCTAAATTTGATAAGTATAAAGGGAGGGGAAGTCGTATGGACCATAACAAAGAGTTTAATTTCATATGTATGGAGGTTGCCTATAATGAGTCATATTTGATGCGCCTTTTCCCGCAAAGTTTAACATGTCCTGCCATGGATTGGTTTTCTCAACTGCCCCCCACTGTCAAAACATTCCAAGAAATCATTGAAAAATCCATAGATCACTTCTCCTTCAATCTTGACATGGATGTAAGTCTAGAAGAACTATACACTCTTATATAGAACAAAGGAGAATCTTTTGCTAATTTCTTAAAATAGTGGAGACAAAGAGCAAGTGGAAAATTCCTGATGAACAAAAAGTGGGCATTATCATAGAAAATCTAAATCTAGATCTATCCTTCCACTTGAAAATGCAATGTATCACATCTTATGATGAGCTTGTCCCTAGAGCTCTTAACATTGAGAGAGTCGTAATCTCACAAGGAAACGCACAAGTGTATAAAGACAATTTCCCATTCACTAGTTTTAATGATAAGCCCCACTATTGGGCCAAGAATAAAAATGCTACTAGTGATGGTGTCATTGATATAAAGGTGGTCTTAACTTCTCCTAGAAAATAAAAAACCCAAACCATGAATACAAAACAACCATACACATCACTGTTAAATAATCAAACAATCAATGTTGCAAACACTCAACACGGACAATAGAGAACAAACAGTGCTCCTAGGCGACAATTCACTCCCTTAGGGGAACCTATGGAGGATGTGCTGAAGCAGTTGATATAGTCTAATCTTATCACACTCCCAAATTTCTCAAACTATCAAGAGCCACAAATCAAACCCCATAGCTATAGAGAAGATCACTTTTGTAAATTTCACTGGTACAAAGGTCAAAGCACACAAAATTGTGCTAGGATCAAAGATCTAATATAGGATCTTATTGAACAAAGAGACATTGAGTTTGATCAAAAATATGGGAATGAAAATCTGAAAATTTACATGAACCCTATGCCTAATCATGGAAAAATAAAAGATTTGACAAAGGCATCAACTTCAAACAATTCCTAGGATACCATGTTGGGACATGTTTATGTTATTTATGAGGAATTAGATATGTATCAAGGTACTATTATAAAACAAATTCCAAACTCATCAATAGTGTTTAGCACTATTTTATATCATAATGGCATCAAGTGGATATCAGATTATGATATCTCTCCCACATATGACTTAATGATTGGGCATGTTGAAGAAGTTCCAAATGATCCGAAAATATCTCTTACTGCATCCATCCCCACAAAATGTTGCAAAGAGTCTTTTATCAATGATATATAATCCACCCAAGGATCATGTCAAGAGGAGGCTCTTGAGGATAATGAAATTTATTACATGAATCAAGTCAAGATCAAGAACCCCTATCCCCAGAGTTTCACAAATAACTAAGGTACATCTTATAATCCATTTTAAACTCCAAAGATGTCCCTAATATCACTCATGATATTTTTCTTTTAGATGGACATATAGACATTCTTCATCCAAAACATGAGTCTCCCACTCTTGATATTCCTACACAAGAGAAAGCAACAGTCAAGATTCTTGATTCTTATAGTGATTGTGCATCATCGACATCTTTTGAATTAGCACCAACATATTTTGAAGTAGTATAAACAGATAATGATATCATAGAACTAGACCAACCAGTTCATATTCCTAAACAACAGGCACCCATAGCAATATCATGTGTTCATGACAAATCATATTCAATGGCTATGGATCAGAGGATACATTTTCAGGGCAAAGGATTAGGTATTGATAATACCTTCACAATGTCAGGGGAAATCTTTTCTATAGAAAACATCAAAAAATGGGGCACAGAGAATCCTTATGATGAAACCATTT
Organism: Sequoia sempervirens; assembly: GCA_007258455.2. Taxonomy (NCBI): domain Eukaryota; kingdom Viridiplantae; phylum Streptophyta; class Pinopsida; order Cupressales; family Cupressaceae; genus Sequoia; species Sequoia sempervirens. The sequence continues at coordinate 49,776 of VDFB02111772.1, forward strand.
TCAACACTACAACTAGTTGTATCATGAGTTGGAATTCACCCATCATCTCATACACAAATTGGGACCAATATAAAAGGAAGAATTCCTATCAAAGCAAGGTGAAGATCATCAAATAAAATGAAGTATTCAAACAAAAAGGACACATCAAGTACAAATGGATACTTAAGAAAAATAAAGAAAATCATCCCTTAAAAACTCCATTAGTCAAAGAAACTATGTAGAAAAAATCAAAATGATAAAATTATCCATCAAAAGAGTCCTCAAATACAAAACAAGCTTCCCAAGAAAGGAACAAACTATATCCAGTGGTTGGTCCTAATTCCATGAAAACCTCCATCCCCACCCATCATCGCTCATCTTCCCAAGTTTGGAGAGTCAAAGGTTCCAAACCATCAAACAATCCATCTCATGTTTCTTCATACATATCACCATACACTCCATTCATGATATCCAATTCTCACACCGACTGTGTGTTGGAAGCTACCCTTCATCATAAGGATTCTGAAGGAACTTTATCACAATGTGTACACATAGACAAGGTTAATTCTGGTATCCACAAGATAGATTAGAGTCCTTCAAGGTTGCATTCAAGTGCTTGTATCTTAGCAAAGAAAATTATTCAAGAAGGATATCACTGGAATGTTATGATAGTGGCCTCTACATCAGTTCCACCATGTAGTTCAACATGAGAGTAAAAAAAAATCAAAAATTCAAAAAATTCAAAAAATCAAAAAATTCAAAAAATCAAAAAATCAAAAAATCAAGAAAATAGAAAAAATAAAAATCATCCTCCAGTGAAAACTAGTATGGTGGTGCTTTGGGAAAGTACTAAGATGAAAACATAGCAAATAGCCATCATGAGTATAATCAAGAATTTATATGATCGTTCTCAGACAGAAGCATCTCATCCTTGTCATGATAAATCCAATGCTCCCTTCATTGGCCATCCAATCCAGATTTATCCAAATATTCCATTTTATCTTGATCTTGATAAAGATTCAGCGTATACTTCAACTCTACTTATGGAAAACTTTTGATAGGCTCTTTACCATTTTATCTTGTGAAGTCACATAACCCATATCTAGCATGCTAAAACTCTTCCAAAATCTTTCCATATACATTACCTATCTTTGTTATTCATTGTATTATGAAGAATTGCTAAACACTAGGGGAAAGTTATTACACTCTTTTTTTTTTAATAACTCTTGATCCATGTCTTATATCTCACAAATGTAACATTGACATCATGATCTAGGTATCGTTTTCCTCAAAATTTTATATCAAAAATTCCAAAAATATTCATAAAATGATCATCAAAAAATCCAAAAACATTTACAAAATCCTATACAGCTAAATCCAAAACATCCAGAAAACATCAAAATCTCTAAAAAGGTTGAAAATTGAAAAATCAAAAAAGTGGTTCCCTTGTCAAACTACGTCATCTCTAAGCTTGAGCGTAGGCAAGGCCATCATTGATGTTCCCCAGAGACACCCTAGGTCAGTCCTTTAGGAGTTTGTCATAATAAACTAACTTTCCCATCATTGTTCATATCTTCATCTTATTAATAGGTCGAGTCAGTTGAATTGCATGGTCTCTGTGTGTATAATGTATTTATCTTTTATTAGTCCCCAAGACCCCTAGGATAGGTCTTTTAGGTTAGGTTCTTTGTCAAAATTCTCAAAAATCCAAAAACATCTAAATATCAAAAAATCCCTAAAACATTCAAAAATCTAGAAAATACAAAAAAATCCAAATATTCAAAAAACACAAAAACAATAGAAAACATTCAAAAGACCTAAAAAGCCTCAAATATCTCAGAAAACCCTAAATATCCTCAAAAAATTAAAAACATAAACATTCACATAAACTTCCTAAAAAGACCCAAAAATAGCCTCAAAACATTTGAAAATACCAAAAACATTAAAATATTTCAAAAAATCCAAAACAAGCCATCCCATCTCACTTTCACCCACAATAAACTTTCACCCATAATAAATTGATTGTCACCTTCAACCTATGGCCAAACAAATAGAGAGCAAGCGTAGAAAGTCATAAAGTGAGAACTTAAGTGTCAAAATCTAAAGTCTAGATCGTAGGTAAATGCGTCAGTGAAGTTTGTATCAACAACTCATCTTAGCATCATAATCCTAACATCAAACAACCATCTAATCAACATATCCTAGGATGTATCCTCCCTACAATGGACATCAGTATTAGATATCTCCATAGCTAAACTTAAACTAGGCAAGAGGTATAAATAACACTAACTATTTGTTTTTGATATTTTCTTACGATTTATCTTAATAAACCATTCTGAGTACCTCTTGATGATGTCTAACAAAATGATTTAGAGAGAAAGGAATGGGGCATCGATTACTATCTTTCATTTTTCTATGCTTATGGGTACTCTTGTAAAATAATCTTGGGACATACTTTCTTAGTTGTGTGTGGGAAGGTCATTTAGGGTATGTTGTTGACTATAGCGTATTATTTGGTCCAATATATTCTAAAGCTTCTAACTTGCATTCCAACAAGGTTTCTATATGTCAAGGTGTGAACAAGAACAATCCTATCTATTTGTTGAGTCAAATTCCATTACACTAGATACAACACCATCCTGGTTATTAATACCTTGATGCATCGTGTCTGTGTTATATCAAACAATAAGGAATGACAGAAAATCCTAGTCCTGAAATGTGAGAAACTCATAATTCTACATTTCATCATCATTTTGCATTGTCTCATCACCATCTCTAATAAAGTCTCGATGGATCAAGGAATTGTTGGATCTTCTGAAGCAATCATCAAAATCAATGGTCATTCATTATTTATTCTTATATCTTCTCTTCATGCTAACCTGGTATCATAACAGTCAACAAAAACATCATCAATGCATCCACCCTACATCCAAAAACCATTAGCATACATGCATCTCATAGTCATAGCATAATCATAGAATCCATCAACATAATCATTACATATCACATCATACATACTACATTATTATTTGAGATGTGTTGAATAATATAGATTTGTTATTCTAATCATCTTAAATCATTGCATCATCATTTGTATCCATACATCCATATGCATACATGATCATCTCATAAAATGCATAGAAAATACACAAAAAGAAATGCATCCACATCATTTGCATCCATAACATTACATCACATATCATTCATTGCATAGCATATCATGAAAGGATACTGAAAAAGAACACAAAATTGCATCCATATCATATCATGATCATCACATATCATATAGACATAAGTAGAGTGTATCCATACATAATATAAGCATCTCATATCATATGCATCCATAAACATAAAATAAGATGAACATGTATGAATCATTTGTATCCATTTCATATATATATATATATATATGAATGTTAGGGTACAAAATCTATATCAGTGTATCTATAACAATAAAAAGTACAATATATCAACAAGGCTATAAAAAAGGAGCCCATGAATGTATATCTGTGATAAAGAATTGGGAAACAAAATTAAAAAGTTTATGTACATCGAAGGGTAGCCCTAATGGCTACTACCCTCTCTAGCCCACCTCTCAGGTTGATTCTCTACTCTCGACCATGCATCACTGTGCTATGAAAAATTATGTTGTCTAAGTGCCTATGGAACCCCATGGTAGTGTTTCCTATAATACACAGCCTCTATCATGGCCTCTCTATACAACCTTGCCAAAACTATCCTACCATGAGTGGCCACTATTATAGCCTCTATCTGTTGGCACTAGATAACCTCATGTTATTTCTCTATGATTATGGCATGTACCCACTATAACACCTGGTCTCTCTCAATCATGATGGCCACCACCTACTGTCATGCCTAGTCTCACTCAACAGTAATACCAAAAATCTAATGGAGGGTCTGATCCTGCTCACCAGTTAAAGTCTACACCTGCTACTGTAGGTGTCGTATCGATGCATCTCTAGCATCTAGTGGTGGTGGTGTTGCTGCCTATTGTTGTACAACTGTAGGCTATTGAGGAGGTTGTTGTCTAACTGGTGGAGCCCTCGAAACCTTACCATCCTAGCCATCCTAGCCACCTTTTACTCTACCTCTGGCCCCTACCTCTGGGCCTCCCTTGCGAAGGAGCACCCACTGGATCTGGCAATTGTCGTGGAGATATGAACTAGGAATTATACCTAGGTGTAGTCTATGCTATTGACTAACCCTAATCATAGGCCCAAGGCTGAGCCGCTAATTTTTTGAAGCTCTCAAATGCCTCAGGAGCTAGAATGGTCAATCCCCATGTGGGAACCTCTTTGGTCAAACTAGAAAAAATGGCCATGTACCCATCATCTGGCCAACCTGGACCTCTCCAAGCTATCAAGCTACCCTATTTAGTAAATACTGCTCAAAAATAGTGTGCTCACGACCCTGCATATATCGAGTCTGCCTGGTGAAGTACAGTTGTTGGACATCATCATACCAAGGCAGCATTAGAAACTGTCATATCATCAATGATCCCTCTCTAATATGAGATCCCATTCTGTGCGATGTGCCTCAGTGTAATTGCACCCCTATACTGCCATATCATAGGATCATCTAGCTCCATGTCTGCCATCCACACAATAGGTCAGAGGATGATGATATGCTCCCATGCCCAAATATGAAGTAGAGTCACCCCTACACCAATGACTCTCCCTTCATAGTAAACAAAATTGTGCATATCATGATACAAAGAGGTCAACATCATGTGCCCCCATGCAAAGAGTGTCCTCTTGTAGAGCATGTGATACTATGCCAAGCCCCATCCTAGGCTGAACCCTCTGCTACGTCTATCAAGGGCAACCAAACCTAAAATAATGGCTACAATGATCAATCTAAAAGTGGGTACGTGAGCTCTATACATCTCGAGGTCGATTTGTGATGTCACCAAGGTGATATCCTCAAGCTCCATAACCTCATGATAGGTGTCAAATCTAGAATCAACATAATAGATCACACAATTGCCATGAATCCGAAAATGAAGGATGTGCCATACATCCGCCAAGGTCACTATTGCCTCACTTGTCGGAAGGTGGAATGACAAAGTCTCACTGTGGTATCTCTCACACAGAGTAGTCATCATAGCAAGGTGTATTCGAATGATGGGTGCATATGCAACATACTAGAGGTCAATCTCTCCTAGGTGCTCCTGGCACAACTCTAATAGATCACCTAATCTCTCCAATATAGTGGGTTTGTGCTCATGCGACATGATTGGTGGAATGACCTCCTGCATCCATGAAGCTCACAACATCAGGAAATCAAGGGAATTTGACTCAATTTGGAATTTAGAACTCAAAAGTCATAATAGCATCTCTATTTGTAATATAGTCACTATATTCAAATTTCAAATTACGACACTCGAAAGCATTTCAAATTGAAAATCGCAACATGCATCACTGGATACACTAGCATCATGTTTTAATCTTTGGAAAACCATAACCCTAATTTTAAATCGTGAAAAACATCACCATAAACATATGTGTCACTATAATTCATTTCTAGCGTCATTGATTCTAATTTGGGTATCGCTATATAGTGACGCGACCAAATTTTAAGCTCTAAAGTGCAATAAATGCATCAAAAATTCAAATTTCAAATCAAGTTTGGAGTTACATACCAGTAATCTTTCACTTGGAAGCCACTAGAACTCTCGAACTTGATCAGAGATGTGCTTAGGAATCTCTCAGCGTGCCATTTCATCAAAGGGTCAGAGCTCAAAATAAAAAGAATCTCTTAAGTGTGAATGCACAAATGAATTGAAAGTGACCCTTCTTGGCTTATTTAAGCTAGAAAATTAGGTTTTTTACCCTAATTTCACCTTCAAGCTAGATTTTATCATCATTTTCACCAATTTTTCCAATTTGAACCTAATTTTGCATCATTTTATGCATTTTTGGCATAATTTTTGCATCCTAGAGCCTTTTTGGACCCTCAAAGCATCTTTTAACCTTTATCAAGAAATCAACCCAAAATTTAAAATTTCCACCCAATTTCTTGAGGGGGCAAGGAATCAACTTTATCCTTCAGTAGTGGGGCATAGATAAAAAAATAAAAAAATATATATTTTTTGATTTAAGCAATAGTTTTAATTTGAAGACCATTATTCTTTGAACTGAAGCAGTAGGTACCTCACTTCAAAGAGGGGAAAAATGTAGAAAATAAAAAATGTTCTAAACGATATCATACACTCGAAACAGATTTACTAACATCATTTCCTCTTTAAACCTATCTTTTTTTCACTTAATTGATTAAATTAGCCTAGCTATTTAAATTTTTGTCCATTAACCTAATTCATCAAAATCATGTTAATTCATCCCCCTTCATGTTAACATTTCATCTCATTAAATTAAATACATCAAAATATTTCATTTAATTCCCTAAGTAATCTTATTTAATTAAATAACCCTAAGTTATTTAATTAAATATCATTTCATCTCTCTCCCCCCTCCCATTTATTAAATTATTTAATAAATATAGATTTATTCATCCAAATCCTCTAATTGCATGATTAAATATTGTTTAATTAGAAATTAAACTAATTTTCCTCTAAAAGGGAATATTCCTTATCTCCTTTTTTGCGTAATTAAAGTTTTCTTTTAATTTTCAAAATTCATTTTTCCTCACACAAATGAATATTCCAAAAGAATATTCTTATTCCTCCATCATTTGAAAAAGGGATATTTTCACTTAGCTTCTTAAGCAATTTTTAACCTTTAACCTTTTGAAAAAGTCACCTTTGACATGTGTGTATAGGTCAAAAGTGTGTTTGTTTGGAGCAAATGTGAACCCTTGATTAAATCACATCATGCATTCTCATCCATTGATGAGAATCCATGATCCATGCCTCTTATCTCCTTCATCTTTGATTGTTGATTAATCTTTTTGATCTCAACCCTTCATTCTTGATTTCCTCTCCTATAAATAGGTCACTATTTGGAGACAAATGGATTGATATTTTTCAAAGCAAACTTATCTTGTTGAATCTCATCCATCTCGCAATTGAAAACTTATGTTGTTGAACTTACTTGTATTCACACTCATACTTTACTCACTTAAATAGCTTGTTTTAGTTTATTTCTAATTGCATAATAGCTTAAATCATCCATCAATGGCTTCCATGCATCCATCTTCGTTTGTATATGAATGAGGGTTTTCATCTTTTAGCTTAGAATTATCTTAGATTAGCTTATCAATTACATAATTAGTTCATTTTTAGCATAAAATCATGTTAACTTAGCTTGCATCATGTTTAATTTAGCATAAAATAGGTTTTCATCCATTTATCAAAATGGTTTCATCGATTCTCTTCCATAGAATCAATTGAAACAAGCTCATTGATCACGAGATTGGGAAAGGGTCATTGTTTCACATCAACATGACACCAATTCCAAAATAGGATAAGTTTCAAATGGTTTAGAGTAGGAATTTAAATGTTTTCAGAGTTTGTATCTTTCAGTTTGTATAAATGCTTAATTTAAATTTTCAATTTGAATGATCTTGTTTGGTAGATTAAGGTTTAGTGGATAAATTATGCTTTGATTCATCATGGATCAAACATAATCAACCCACCCTGATAGTCCTCATCTCAAAATATCTATAAATATCATTATTTGTATCATAAATATGGGTGTCGAAATATATAGAAATCATTAAAATCATATAACTAACATGGAATCTAAAGAAACGTATGATATGATTTATCAATATATAGATACAATTATATTTGATATCCTTATGATAGAAATAATAATAATCATCAAAGTTGTTAGAGTAACATAGTACTCTATGACTTAACCTTACTTAAGTCATTTTTTCATCTCAAATTGTAGGATGAAAATGCATGTCATGATCTAGTTTGATTCTCACATACATTTTCTATAAGGTTATTTTTTAACCTTTTTATTTTTCCTTTTATAAGGATTCCTTGTACAATTATTCATATATTGTGAGGTTTACACATAATGTTGATTCATATTTCTAGATCAATCATCTTTTTCCCTCCATAGCCTAGCTATTATATCTTTGTGTGATAGGTGTTTAATTGCAAGTGATATGTGGGAGCTATTGGTTTTGGGATCAACTCCAATATGGTATCAAAGCTCTAGATTTTTTATTCCCTATTAGTTTTTAAGAGAGGTAGTCTTGAGAAAAAAATTGGTGCATCCTAAACTCAAACAAACCTCACTATTACATCAAAAAAACCAAAAAACCTTAAGTTAGATGGTTCTATCATCAAAATTAGAGGTCCAATTCTTTTAGTCATTTTTTTCGCCACAAAACATATTTTTATCTAGTCATATGAATATGTACATTGTGCAATGCCATATAGATTCTCAATAAAAGATCACCCTATGCATCTATAATTTTCGGCTATAGATGGTACATTTTTCAATTAATTTGCATCATTTTTGTGATGATATCTCTTTTATTTTTTGATGAATTTTTGGAATTTTGTAGCCATGGATTTTCTTTTGTAATGAATTTTTTTTAAGGTTTTTGACAAATTATTTTTCCAATATTCATGCCCCTTTGGAATCTACTATGATTTGGAAAAATATTCTAGCATCTTTAGATTTTTTGTAATATTTTTTTCAAAGTTTTAGGGATGGATTAGGGTTTCAAGTGTCCTATTTTTCAGAGATTATATTTTTTAAATTAATAGTAGTTTTTTATTATTGTAACCTATTTTTTCTTCGATGGTGAGATTTATTTCCCAACAATGGCCTTTACACCCTTCCCATACTCAGCCTCTCAATGTGCTTTAATCTCTCATCCAATGCATTATTTTTCTTGAGATGTCTTCGATATTCTAACATTTTATATTTAGACACTAGCATTTTTGGCATTTATCAACTCTACAAAGGGTTTTGTTAGTGATTTCTTATTCCTTTGGTGGTGTTTGTGAATTTGACTAAATTTTTTCATACTTTAGATTTGGCTATCAACCTTTTTCTCTATCCTAGGGACATCCCTTTTTCTCTTCACCTATTGTTTTCCCTATTCTAATGGAATTTTCCCCATTGTAGAAACCAATGGAAAACTTCACACTTACTTTGGTTCTATGTCGCCATTATATTTATCATACTATCCTTTCCCAACTTTTCCGTGAAACACCAATTTTTGAAATTATTTTAATGATTTTTTTAGTGCACACTCATGTTTTTTTGGCTCACTATTTCTTCTTGGTGATACCATGTTTTTTTCTAGCACAATGACCATTTTTTGGCTCCTCCCTACTCTTTCAATGAAGAAAATAAAATATTCCAATAGTCTGCCACTCTTTTCCACCACTACAATATTTAGAATGATAGAAATTTTTTACTAGAAATTAATTCTCTTTTCTAATGACTAGAGCTATTTTCTGAAGAAAAAAATTATAATTTTTGGGACAAATTGTATTTTTTTGTCATTGAATTTTTTTCAAGGAATCAATATCTTTTTTATCAAAAAAGAAAATATTCCTATAGTAATGGAAAAGGTATTCCTTTTCCTTACTTAATTTGGGAATAATTAATAATAAATCCTAATGCAACCTTGATTTAGTGTTGTAATGTGTTTTACACATTCACATTAAGTTTAGGGCCCTTTTAAACTAAATGAACCTAATTTTTCCTTAATTTAGTGTTGTGAAGTGCATTAATTTACATCTTCACACTAATTTTTGGGGCCTCTTGCATTCATGACCTTCAAATCATCATTAATAGGCTCTTAATACCCTTTATTATGTATCTTAACACTTATTTCAACTAAAATCCCAAAAAAATCAATAAGTACATTTAATATTTCAACCCCCTGACATTCTCTGACCCTAAAAATCTAGGGTGGACTCATACGCCACCTTGGGTGTATGGTTCCCCCTAGGTGGGACCTATTGAACAAGACAACTAAGAGTGGGTTGAATTAGTTGTAGAAAGTTTAAACTTCAAAACCCTCAACAAAAGTTAGATTTAGAAGCATTCATTTAACATTTACTCTATTACTATGATTAATCATTAAGTGTAGAAACCAAAACTCAAAATAACAAAACCATACACACAATAACACTAGATTTACATGGAAAACCCAATGAGGTAAAAACCATGGTGAGGATTAGCTCACAATTTAAAGAATTTCAAAACTGAATACAAAGGCTCACTACCAGAAAGGCTCACTACCAAGACAAGACTCACTATCTAATAAGGGATCACTGCCATAGAATTATAAAGAAGATAGAACATGATAGTTACAGATAGAAACACTTATCAATAAAACATAGATTCCACCACAATTACTCACACACTTTTGCAGTCTCAAATGAAAGATGTCATATGCCTTTAGCTCACTGCCTTTGGAACCCTAACATGAAATACACGCTTCTTTGCTCAAATTTAAATCTCACATCAATATTTCATCTATCTTGTCTCTATCTTACCTTCCACAAACATCTCAACTTTTACTTATATACCATCTTTGACCTAGAAATCCATCCAAGGTCGGTCATTTACAATTTTCATTTACAAATTAAAATTAGGTCAGTTCCAAAACATTCTATGGTGGAATTAAAATGAGGGTGACCCAAACACATACTTAATGAGGACCTAAATAAGTCCCAACATGCCTCAACACACTTCCATGAACTTCATAAGTAGTTTTTAACACAAGGTCGACCAACACCCATGTAAAACACATAAAACAATTAAGCACACACAACCTTAACTCAGTCCAATCTTTTCAGACAAAAAATTTCACTTGAACACAACCTTATCAACTTATTCTTAGAACCACAAGTCATGAAACAAAAATTAAGAGAAATCTAGAGTAGCTACATTTCTTCTAGACCACAGCTAGACACATAAAAATTCATAGTTCACATACTAGTGAAAATATCTTGCACTCTACAATGACCCAAAAGTAAAGAAGCAATATGAAGTACATCCTGGAGCATACATTAAATACCTGTAGACCTTCTTTTTTACAATTTTATCAATATTCTCAACATATACAACCAATAACCAATTGTATTGACATCAATGACAACAACCAATTGACATAAATGACAACACCTTCATACTTGCAGCAATCTCCCCATTTTTCATTGATAGCAACACATGATGTGAAAAATCATAAAAGACAACACAACAGTTGTGATCCACCAATCTTCCCCTTTTCTAGAATACTTTCTCTCCCCCTTTAACATTAATGGAAAAGGAAAAATATGTTTTACATTGTTTTCCCATTTGTCACCAAGAAAATTACTAGTATTGAATACTCCCTCTTAGGGGTATACCCAATCAAATACACAGTGACAACACATGATACTACCTACTCACCCTGAGGGGTAGCCACCAAACATTAGTCCAAAAGGAAGATAGATCCATAGATCCACTGGACTATTGCATCTCCATATACATCTAGTTCAAGAAAGGAGGGCATTTAAACCATAACTTCTCCCGAAGATACTTAAAAATATCTTTAGGAAGAGCCTTAGGACATATGTCAATAATTTGATCCTTTGTAGGTACATACTCAAGCTTTACTTCATTCTCCATAACCTTCTCTCTCAAAAAGTGATACCTGATAGATATATGGTTTGTCATTGAGTGCATCACTAGATTCTTTGAAATATTAATTGCACTTGTATTATCATAGAAAATATAGATGGGATCATCATATATTACTTTGATATCCTTCAATGTCTATCTCATCCATAAAACTTGTGTGCAACAAGATGTTGCAGCAATATACTTAGCCTCTACTTTGGATAAGGAAACTGAATCTTGTTTTTTGCATAACCATGAAACCAATCTCCATCCAAGAGATAATCCACCACCACATGTACTTTTCCTATCATCAGCACAACCTACCCAATGTACATTCGTATAAGCACTTAGTGTAAAATCAATATCCCTAGGATACGATAAGTTATGATCCAAAGTGCCTTTTAGATATCTGAATATCCTCTTGATAGTAGCAACATGTGTTTCTTGAGGATCCTCTTGAAACCTAGCCACGAGACAAACTACATGCATGATATCCAATCTAGTAGTAGTTAAATACAACAGTTCTAGAATCATTGATCTATATTTACTTTGATTAGCCTTAGAAGAATCATCATCCTTACTCAATTTGTAGCTAGTAACCGTAGGAGTGCATACCAGTTTGGAATCATCCATCCCAAATTTCTTCAACATTTCTTTTGCATACTTTGTGAAATAAAAATATCTTTGTTTGATTTATTGGTTTGTAGTCCAAGGAAGATGGTTATCTCACCAAACATAGAAATTTCAAAATCTTTTTGCATCTCTTCAGTAATCATCTTACACATAGTTTTATTTCTTCCAAAAATAATGTCATCCACAAACACAACTACTATCAAGGCCTTATCATCTTCAATTTTGAAATATAAATTTCTATCTTTTGTACCTTTGTTGAAACCTTGTTGAATCAAATATTTGTCCAATCTTGCATACCAAGCTCTAGGAGCTTGCTTCAAACCATTTAAAGCCTATTTCAATCTATAGACCATATTTAGTTGATCTAAAAACTGAAATCCTTCTGTTTGTTCCATGTAAACTTCTTCTAACTCACCATTCAAAAATGTAGACTTCACATCCATCTAGTAAATCTTAAAATCCTTATGAGCAGCAAATTTGAAAAACATTCTAATAGCTTCCATTCTAGCCATCAAAGCAAATGTCTCCTGAAAATCTATGTCTTCCACTTGTGAGTAGCCTTTACACACAAGCCTTCCTTTTTTTCTTACCACTTCTCCATTCTCATTCAGTTTTTTTCTAAAAACCCACTTACTTCTAATTATGTTCTTATCTATTGCTCTAGGAACCAATTCCCAAGTTTGATTTTTCTCAATTTTCATAAGTTCTTCCATTGCTTTCATCCAGTGTTCATCTTTACATGCCTCACTAACTGTCTAAGGATCAACTTAAGAAGGTAACCAATAATTTACTTCTACTTCAACAACTTTTCTTCTTGTCAATGCACCTTTACTCTTGTCTCTAATAAATTTTTTATCTACTAAATTATTTTTTGGCACATACTTAGGTGTTTTACGAACCCTTTCTGGAGCTTCTTCTTCTTCATTCTACACTTCTACTACTTCTCTACAATTAGGTTCAACTAATACATACCCATCGACTTCAATTGAATTCTTCAATGCTTCATGAACCATGACATTTGTGCTTTATATAGCCTTTCTTAGCTTTTATTGCAACATCTATAAGCTTTTCTTCTAGTGGAGTATCCAAGGAAGATACCCTCATCATATCTAGCATCAAACTTTCCTATATTTTTCTCATCACTTCTCATATAACATTTTCTTCCAAATACCTTGAAATACTTGATAGTAGGAATTCTTCCACAACATAGCTCATAAGGAATCTTAGTGTTGTTAGCTCTTTCTTGAACTCAATTGAACACATATATAGTAGTGTGAATTGCTTCTCTCTAGTAAACTTCTGGTAGACCTGCTTCTATTATCATTGATCTAGTAGCTTCTTGAATTCTCCTATTCTTTATTTCAACAACTCCATTCTATTGAGGAGTTCTAGGGGCAAACAATTGACTTTGTATTATGTTTGTTTCATAAAACATGTTAAACTCATTCGAGGTGAATCCACTAGCTCTATCAGACCTCAAACATTTTATTTTCAAATGTATCTCATTCTCAACCATTGCCTTAAATTCTTTGAATTTGTCTAATACATCATATTTCTCTCTAAGAAAAGTAACACATGTCATTCTAGAGTAATCATCAATCAAAAGAATAAAATACCTATCACCTTGTAGGACCATAGAGATCTATATGAATCAACTCCAGTAGTCTGATAGTAGAATGTTCCTTTGACTTAAAGTTGTTTCTAGCTTGCTTTCCAAACTAGTAATCCTTGTAGACTACATTAACAGGCTTTGTAATTCTTGGTAGATCTCTCACAGCTTGTACTGTACTAATCATCACCATATTATTAAAATTCTATGACACATCCTTTAGTGGCATAGCCAGCTGTCACTAATCTGAGACATAAAGCAATGTCCATCAGCACCTTTAAGTTGACAAATGTTTCCTTTAGTAATCTTATCAGCAACAATCACAGTTTCAAACATTTTCATGATTTCACATTTTTGAACATGCTTGAATACAAGATTATATCCCTTTTTACACATTTTTCCAACACTCAAGAGGTTTTTTCTGAAACTCTTAACATAGTAGACACCATCAGTATTATGCTTTCCATCAAAATTGATTGAACCTATCCCATAGATCTTAGCACCAAAATCATCTCCAAACATAACTAAGCCTCCATCATATTTCTCAAGTTTAACAAACTTACTTTTGTCACTAGTCATGAGATTTGAGCAGTCACTATCAACAACCTAGTAGTTATTTTCCTCTTTAGCATGAAGAGCAGAGACCACAGTACCTTCAACTTTCTCTGGAGTACTTTCCTTCATACATATTTCAAAGTTAGTAGTAGTAGATTCATCTTCTAAATCCATGAATAAGAATTCAATATCATCAAAATCTTCATAATCCAACTCATCATAAAAAATACTAGCATCTTAATTGACATAATATTCTATTTTGATCATCTTTCATTTATTTTCTTTACCTTCTCTATTTTTTATTTCTTTCAACTCTTTTTGGACATCTTGAACCATAACGACCTATACCACCACAGCTAAAACATTTGAACAGTAATTTACCTTTATACTTATTGGATTCCTTTTTCATTCTTCTTACAAAATTTGCTTCCACTTCACCAAAATTTTCTACATATAGATCTCTCACCTTTGTAGCCTTGAATGTAGTTTTCATCTTTGTTCCATTTTTTAATTCAATCTTTCTCATTTCATAAGATGTTAGAGTACCAATCAACTAATCTTTAGTATAAGTATATTATAATCTACAATTTCCTCTATAGTAGATACCTTTTCACTATATACATATATAAATATCAAGGAGATTTATGGGTGATCCCACAAAGCTACTTTACAATTTCTGGGAGATTTTGATTTTTGTTGAAATCACATATTTTTAGAAAA
Organism: Sequoia sempervirens; assembly: GCA_007258455.2. Taxonomy (NCBI): domain Eukaryota; kingdom Viridiplantae; phylum Streptophyta; class Pinopsida; order Cupressales; family Cupressaceae; genus Sequoia; species Sequoia sempervirens. Next base: position 64,836 of record VDFB02111772.1, read on the forward strand.
TATAATGATTTAAGCCTTAAAAAGTTTCATTTAAAGCATTCCAATTGAATAATATTTTATCAAACTACCTTAGATCAAACCCCCTCATAAAGAACCCCGCTAGTTTTAAACCATACCTATAATGGAGTCTCCTTTACACCTATCAAAATGTTGATAAAAACCACTTTTAATTTACCTTTTGGGGGATCAAATGAATTCATTTTAAATTTATTTTTTGTAAGTATGTAGTCCTTATTATAAGCTTCCCAAAAATTATAATTTTAAATAAATTTAATTTTATTATTATATTTATTTTTTAATTCTTGTGAATATAGGTTTTTCACCAAAATCAAGCTCTTTGTTATGCACATGTGGAAAAATAGTAGATTATAAAAAAAATTGAAAAATATGAGTGCACCAGATATTGAAGTCCTTGATCCAACCAAAAAAAATTAATTTCAATACATACAAAAAAAGTTGCATTATACGGTTGCACTATGTCTGAATTGTAATTGGTTTGACTTTGAAACTCAATTAAAGAAAAATATTCAATAAAACTATCTAACAAAGTGGAAGCACTAGATATCAGAGTTAAAAATCTAAATTTGAAAGAATTATAATTTTATCCTTCATGGAAAAAAAATTGTACATTGTAGGGTGAGCATCACTTTTTAAAAATGTTGTTTTTTGAAAAAAACTAGTTTTCAAGGGAGATGGAAAAAGAATTGCAATCTAATTCCAAAAATTTTGAAAAAAATATATTTAGAATCTATAGAAAAATTTTCATGAAACTCTAGTTTGCATCATCTTCAAATTCCTCATGGTTTAGCTACTATAGGTGCCTGGAAGTGAAGATTTAGTTTAAAAAAATTATTTTAGTTTCCAGTTTGGCCAAAAATTGTAAACCACTATTGTGGGATCACCCTTATGAGTACCTCCTTCAGTATCCTAGATTCATCTATCTATGTACCAATTCCTCTCATTCCACCTACCATCTCATCTACCCTCTGCATGTAGGATTTGATGTTCTCATCTTCATTCATTTGTAGGATCTCAAATTGTGCTTCAAAGTTCTACAACTTTGCTTATTTTACCTTTTCATCTCCTTCATACATCTTCCCCAACTTATCCCAAACATCTTTAGCAATCATCAAATTCATAACTTTAACTACGTCAGACTACGAAAGACTATTTATAATATTGAACTTTTCCTTATTGTTTATCTCATGCACTTTGATCTAGTCAACGGTACTTCGACCATTAGCCAAAGCAATATATTGGTTCTGAATAGACTTCCCGACCTCATATCCACAGTACACCAAATATCCTTCCATCTTTGGCTTCCAAAATGCATAGCCAGTGCAGTCAAACCTTGGACACTCAATAGTTATTATCATGTTTGTCATCTTGAACCTTCCTTAAGTAGTTAAGTTATTCTCCAAGGAACCTTGCTCTGATACCAATTTTTGAACAAAACAACTTAGAGGGGGAATGAATCAGTTGTAGCAATTTTAAACTTCAAAACCCTCAACAGAAGTTAGATTTACAAGCATTCATATAACCTTTACTTTGCTAGTGTGATTAATCATTAAATGCATAAACATAAACTAGAAATAGTAAAACCATACACAAAATAACACCAATTTTATGTAAAAAATCTAATGAGGGAAAAACCATAGTGAGGATTCGCTTACAATATAAATAATTCCAAAATTGAATACAAAGGCTCACTACCAAGATAGGACTCACTATCTAATGAGGGCTCATTTCCTAGAGGGCTCGCCACCACATAATTACAAAGAAGATAGAAGAGGATTGTTATAGAGACAAACACTTCTCAATGCAATGAATATTCCACCACAATTTCTCTCACACTTTCACAATCTCACATGAAAGATGTTAGATACCTTCAGCTCACTACTTCAGAACCCTAACATGAAATTTGCACTGCTAGGCTCAAATTCACATTTTATATAATAATCTTGCACCTATCTCGCATCTATCTTGCCCCTATCTTACCTTCCACAAACATCTCAACTTGTACTTATACCATCTTTGACCTTGAAACCCATCGAAGGTCAGCCATATACAATTTGCATTTACAAATTCAAATTAGGTCAGTGCCAAAACATTCTACACTGGAATTAGAATTAGGGTGACCCAAACACATACTTAATGAGGACCTAAATAAGTTCCAACACACCTTAACATGCTTCCATGAACTTTGCAAGTAGTGTTTAACACAAGGTCAAACAACACCCATGCAAAACACATAAAAAAATTAAGCACGTACATCCTTAACTTGGTCCAATCTTTTCAGACAACAAATTTCACTTGTACATGAACTTATCAGTTTATTCTTAGAACCACAAGTCACTAAAAAAAATTAGAGAAATATTAAGCAACTAAATTTCTCCTAGACCATAGCTAGACACACCAAAATGCATAGTTCACATATTGGTGAAAATATATTGCACTATACAATGACCCAGAAGCCAAAATTCTAGATACAACAACTACCAACACCATTGATAATATGTCAAGATCACACAAGCAAAGAATCAATACAAACAACATCTCAGAGCACATACTAGAGCATCCACTGAATACCTGCACACCTTCTTTATTATAGTTTTCTCAATATCCTCAACATATATAGCCAATAACCAACTATCTTGACATCAATGGCATTAGCAACAAATTGAAATCAATGAAAACACCTTCATACCTACAATAGGAACCATACGCCACCTTCGGCATATGAGTTGCATTTGGGGCCTTTTTAGAGTTTTGAGCAAGAAATCAGGGTTTACAATTCAAATTTTGTGAATGTCAACATTTGGGATCTAATAAATGGTAAATTAAATGGAATTCCTATATAACTAAGGTTTCAAATCATTATTTAACTAAGAATTTTCAAGCAAGAGAGTTTCACCTAGACCTAGAGCTTTCAAGAGGGATTTTTGAGCATTCAAGAGCCTATTATCAAGCATTTTGGAGCATCAATTCAAGAGTTGAGCATCATGTTTGTTTGTGAGCTAACATGTTTTTGTAGCATTTGTGATCCATGTTTAAGCATTCAAATTCATATTAAGTTTCATAATCAGGATCTACATCCATTGAAACCAAATTATACAAGTTGCAGATCTACAGTCCAAGGATTCAAAAAGGTTTGGTGAGTTGATAATTCATTTGGTCATTCATCATTCCCTCATATTATTTCAATTCATTTCAATGTTTAATTACTCAAATAGGGTATGACTAAGGTAGACCCCTATCCACTAACAAAACAACATTTTTCTCTCTCTCTTGTGATGTGTGTTTTGCATATTTATATGAATGGGACTCATTCAGCCATCCTGGCAATTTAGTCCTTCATATAGCCTTTCGACAAAATTCAATAGTGTTAGATCTAGATTTGGAAGACTTGAAAAGATCCTAAAAAATCCTATAGTAGGACTCATACACCCAACCTAGTGTATTAGTCCCATTATAGCTTTTGATCATCATTCATCAAATCCTAATGAACTCTCAGAGAATCCTAGATCCTATCTTGAAAAGCCTAAAGTGGGACTAAATCACCCAACTTGGCATATTAGTCCTAGTGCACCTTAAAACAATAATTTTTAGGGTTTACAAATCTTTCCTTGGCATCTCCATTCACTCATGCACTTTTTTGTTTCATTCTATTTATTAAGCTGATTTCATGTTTTCAAGTTTCTAGGGTTTTATACATAAGTGTTTGCATTTCTCCTTTTAAACTTCATTTAATGGTGAACCTTTGTTTAATCACACGAGGAAAATCTTAGTCCTTTCTTCAATTGAGTCACTTGGTTGAGAGATCTTGGTTTCCTAATTAACTAAAGTGTGAAATATTTCCCAAAGTTCCATCTCCTAAAAGGTGGAACTTTATTTCCTTTGGTTCAATTCTAACATAAAGCAACATATTTTGGCTACAAGCATATGATGGCATGCTAACCTCAATAGTAAATTTATCCATACCTACCCCTTCCTAGCCCTTATTTTCTTTATAGGAAGTGTTTTCTTCTTTTTAACATAACTTAATTAGAGGTTATTGGATTTTAGTAAACAATATATTATTAGAAGGCTAGTTTTGAGAACTTTCTATTCATGTATGTATCTTTTTCTTTTAAATGGTACATTATATCACCTATTGAATTCAAATTTTCTTCTTTCACTTTGGAGTTCATAACTTGTGACTAGTTCCTCCATTTTTTCAGATTTATTATAGCATTGAAAAGGTCTTCTAGAGCTCTTCCAAGCTATTAATTCATTTTTTTAGAATTTTTCTAGGTACATTTTATTCATTTTTTCTTCTTTTCATATTCTAATTGATTACTTAGATTTTTAGCACCAAAGAAATTTATGTTTATGTGATGACTTCATTTGGACTAATATATATGTATTTCTAGATTGCTTTCCATTTAACCAATGTATGCATCTTTTGAATCACTTTCCCATAAGTAGATGCATTGATAAAGTATGTTTCTCAAGTCTTCTTTTATAGATTTCACACATATGGTTGTACCATGCATTTTTCACGTGCACTACTTCTAAATTGTTACAGGGATTTTACATGTGTCTTCTTGTATTCTATTGCAACCTCATCTACCTTCATGAATGTTTGCATTAGTTTTCACACCCTATTTCAATTGCAAGTGCTTTCTTGTGCACACTCGGATGTTTTTTCTCCTCTTTATACACTACATGGTGAGACACAATTTTAATCGACCTATTATGCCTCTCCCTTCTCATCATTATGGGGGGGTTTCATATTTTTGGTGTTAATGCTTCCTTCATTTTTCTTTAGAATGATCTAGATGTATCTATTTGTTGTTCTTATGTACTAGGTAGATGCAATTTTAGAAATTCCTATTATATTGTTTAGTTTTATAGGTGATTATCAGGAAGATATATAGTTAGACATTGTTCAACTATATTTCTCCTATTTATATATGTATTCATTTTTCCTTGATAAATCAATGAAGTATTCACCTTATAATGGTATCAAAGAAAACATAGATCAACACTTGTGAATGAGGAGTAGATAATTGACGGCATGCAAAAGGAATGGTCTAAAAATGTGAGTGATTGACCAGCTTTGATTGGAAAATTTGCCACTATTCTCTTAAGATTATTGATGGTTGTAGCGTGTGATAATATCAGCACAGAAAGTAGACACATTGTTGCATTCTCTTACTACTTCTTAGAGTAGTATTTGGTTTGAATTGGATACTTTGTGAAACACTTCCCAAGTATAACATGATCCCCCTTCCTTCACAAATAAACAAGGTGAAATATGTGCAGGGAATCTCTTACTATGTCAAGGAATATTAATAAAAAAGGAATTTTGGAGATTGAGAAACCCATATATAAGCATGTGAAGGAGGCATAATAATTCTAAAATGTGAAGGTACCTACTAGAACAATTAGAGAAAGCTGTAGATTTGAAAATACTTTAAATTTTCTATTCATTTAAATTTGCTACTAGCATGGTAATATCATTGGAAATTCAACATGTGGCAAGAAGATTTGTGTAGTCATATGATCTTTGGTGTGGGTGGTCCTATCATGTATATGTTGATAGATGGTCAACACTCCCCTTAGGATTGGTGACATGTCTTAACTACCTTCTGTGAATTCATTAACTCTAGAAATTGTGTCAGGCATTAACAGGTCGACCTTTTGGTGCAACAACAATTGTGGGACCAACAATTAGTATAAGAGAAAAAGGTGTTAGGTTTGAATCCCCTCGAGTAATGTTGAGGGGGTGATTGTTTGCAAATGGTTAGTGCTCCCCTTGGGATTCGTGACATAGCTTAATCACCTTATGTGGATCTGTTAACTTTGGTGATTGTATCATACATTAATAGGTTGACATTTTGGTGCAATAGAAACCATGGGGCCAACAATATAAATATTAATAATTTAAAGTTGTAAGCTATAGGAAACATGATTTTTGCAATCATGAGTTTTTCTACTCAAGAGGATGAGTTAGATAATTATTGCAATTGCAAATTTTTTTAAGGGAGGGATTCAAAAATTCATTGTTGATCTAGCCCTCCATTTACATATTTATCACCACTTAAGAAAAAAAGAAAGAAATAGTGTTATAGATTCAATCAAATGCCATCATAGCTATTTGGAAAGGTCTAATCCATTCATTGAAAGATGTTGAATATTTTTCCTGGGAAGGAAAGCTCAGCCGAGTGTTAAAAGAATTAAAATGACTTGGTTACTGTATAGTTTTTTTTTTATCAAGGGGTAAACACTTTTGACCTGGAGCTATGAACCAATGAGGTCACAAACGAGGGACCTCATCCCCAATTTAAACATTCAACAATTACACCCCCATCATGATTTGATCATTGATGGCAAGAACAACACCATAACAACTTAACCATCATACCATGCCACTATTGGTGGTAATATATAGTTTTTATTATGAATAATTTGTTTTATTGTTTCTACAGTGGTTTTATAATAATATTGGTGGTGAATATGCAAGAATAATGCATAAGCAAGTTGGTGAATTTTTTTGAATTTTAACTGAATAAATTCAAACATGGTTATGCCTCATAATAGTGTTTTGATGTTTTTGTATGTGGAGTAATAAGTTGGCATGGTGATATAAGCAAGATATTAAGTCAAAGTTTGATTTGAATTTATTTAAATGGGATATAGCATTATGGAGATTGGATTATACAAGTATTCTACTTTGAATTTTCATACTTGGAGAATGAAAATTTGAATGCAACTAATGAATTAAAATTTATGGGGAATAGTAAGCAAATAAGAAAACCTACCTTCAGATGCAAATAAATTACTACATTGGAATAGTAGAGATGATAACGCCAAGGCCATTATTGTTATTGCTCTTTTAAATCTGAATTACATAACATAGATTTAGATAAATCATCAGCAGAAATTTGAGATAATCTAAATAAATTATTTGGAGCAAAATCATTTAATGAAAAGTTTTCCCTACAACTTAAATTTTTAGTTCAAAATGGAAGATGGAATCACAACATCAAATCATATAAGTAATTAACATCTCTCATTAAGAAACTTGCAGAGGTGAAGGCTCTAGTTAATGATGATGATTCTAAAGTTATCTTAATAAATAGTCTACCTTCAAAATACTATAATGTTATTTTTACACTCAATCAAATAACTTCCCAATTTTTAGAAGATATGATCTTATATATTTAAGCAAAAGAAAAGAGAATAAATGTAGAAGATATATCATAATTTGATTATCAATAGGAGAATGTATTATATTTTTGAAGGTATAACATAAGGTCAGGTAAAAAAAAAGGTCACAGAGCTTGGTCATGTAAAACTCAAGGAAGTGATTTTCTTAGAGGAAATATCAAAGATCAATCAAATTAAGGTAACTTAGTTTTTATTGAGGATGAGGATGAGAAACCACTAAATTATGATTTCGTTGATATTACTAAGAATGGGTTCATACTTTGATCCATCATATTGGAGGTTGGTGGCATTGAAGAATGGAGAAATTTCCATCATCTCAAGTTAGCTTCTCACTTTGAGATAGTGCTTTATATGAGAAGCATTTTTTCTTTCTTTATTGCTTTCTTTGTTGATGTTGATGGATTTCAAGAATACATGTATTGTGAAGCTTAATTTTTGGATATAGGTAAGGGATTTCATGTTAAACTCAATATGGATTGTTGTCCAATGAATTTATGAGATTTTAATCAAGAATTCTAGCCTTTCAAGGGTCATAAAACAACTTTATGGATCTCTAATTCAACTCAATATGGATTGTTTTCAAATAATTTACAAATCAATAATTTGAGAGTTTAAGAAAATGGTAGTCCAAGAACTTGGAAATTCAGCTCAAAGCTACACCCTTCCAAGGGTCATGAGGTAACTTGATGGAGTTCCACTTGATTCAAGATTTGTTTCTTCAAAGAAAGATCTTCAACATATTGTGAATTTTTCACATTAATGATTACTCATGTTTCTAGATCAATCAACTTTTGGCCGCAATAGCCTAGCTATTTTTTCTTTGTGTGATAATTTTTTATTTTGGGTGCTCTTTGGGAGCTATATAATCGATGGATTAACTCCAACAAAATTGCAAAGATAATTCATGATAAAAGACATAGTTGATTTGAAATTAAAAAATATATAAATCTTAAAGTAAAAATTAAAGTATGTTTCCAAAGTGTGAAAGACTAGAAATTGAAAACATTTGAAGTAATGAAAGTTCACACCATAATCAAAATATGTCTTCATATCCATTTTTATGAAAAAGTAATGAATAGAATCCATGAATCACTAAAATCAACTAAGTATATTCACTCCATTGAATTTGTAGCTTTTCATTTATGATTTCTTATATATAATTTGATACAGTGCTAAATTAAGTTAATTTATTATAATTCACACATTATTTGAATAATAAAATTAATTCTATTTATTTATAATATTATGTCTATAAAGGGGTAGGTTGATAATTTATAATGAATCTATGTAGTTGAAATATATCTTAACTAATAATGCATCTATACATTGATCACATAAAAAAATTATTAGATATTTGTTGTACCATTCAACAAGGAAAACAATATTAATAATTCATATATGAAAAAGGTAATCTTGTAAGAATCAAGAATATATATATATATATATATATATTCATTCAAATAATATATAAATATTATTTTTATTAATTATTTTTTCTTCAATAAACTACCAAAAAAATATTTTAAGTATATATATAATTGTCTAATTTTATATTAATTCAATGGTATCAAATTTTCATGAATTATAATATATTGATTTTGATTATTATATTTTCTATTATAATGATGATGAACCACAAAAGGTGATCCCAATATTGTAAAAATCTCTTACACCGTCTAATCAAGAAATAACTATGATTTTTAGTAATTTATCAAATATTTTATAATTTTTTTAATTAGTTACACAACAATTTGTAGCTTGGCTCAAGCTAAGTGAGACCACATACAACAAACCTCATTCTTAGTATGAACACACTGCATTGACACAAATAGTCCAAACACACAAGCTTAATAACCTAGCAGGTGTAAAAGTCCAATAAACACACTAGTTTATGAGTATTTGGGGTATGCAGTAACTAGCTTGAATGCCAATGGCATCAATGGATTAGCGAGCCCATGATGTCTACAATCATTATGACCCAATAAAAAATTTGTACTTTGAGAACTATGACATCAACGGCACGATTTAACCATTACACTATGTCATAAGTGACAATTTTTATATAGTGTGAAAATAATTCACAATACGTTTTAGATTCACTTTCAACATTGGTATGAAAAATATACATATATTATTAAAAAAAACTAATGAATAATACAAAGACAAGTTGACGTTGAGCCAACACATAATAATAACCTATTAATGTACGGAGCTCCTGGGGCTCCTCAAATTTAAAATAATGTACTCTGCTAGTTCCAATGCTTGGCCGCAAGTTGGTAGCAACAGATATAGCATATTCAACTACAATCATTAAGGCAAAATATCTATTCCACATATAATGTTATTCTAATTATCTGGTTTCACTGAATGCCATTGTGACTTCCGTCAACGTTCTGCCTCTTAATGCCAACTACTTCTATCGCCTTGGTTGATTCTTCACCCAAAGCCTGGCTAATTTCTCTCTTATATCTGTAGAAGTGAGAGACAGCCAAAAAGAAAATGTAGTTTAAGATATTCAGTACAGCTAAGAAGGCGTAATAGTAATGGAAGCGTGAGGCATTCACATTATCCAATATCCAGCTTTGATGGCCCTTTCGCCCTGTAACGTTGTTTACAGCAGTGAGAATAGCACTGTTGAGAAAGGCACCCACTCCCAGTGAGGCTGCATACAATGATGTTCCCAAACTTTGCATACTCTCAGGTGCTTGATCATAAAAGAACTCCAGTTTTGCTACTTCTAGAAAGGTTTCTGCTATACCCATTATACCAAACTGTGGAAGCAGTATGAAGATGGTCCGAGGTACAATTGCATTCGCATTATCTGCAAGCCCATGGCTTTTAATAACATCTAACCTTTTCATTTCTGTTATTACAGCCACTACCATGTCAATAGTATAGAGTATCATACCAATTCCCATCCTCTGTAGTATAGTTATGCCTCGTGGATTTCCGGTGAATCTTCGGCACATTGGGACTAAGATGCGATCATAGAATATAAGGGAGAGGAGCATTGATATTGTAAGAAAAAACCCAATACTAGCTGCGGGAATTTGGAAGTTAGAACCCATATGCCTATCCAGAGTCATTCCCTGCTTTACGAAGAGAGTGGCAGATTGATTTAACAAAGTACTTGGGAAAATGACCGTCAACCAAATTGGAAAGACTCTTAGAATGAGCTTTGTCTCCTCCACATCTGTGACAGTGCACGGACTTGCGCCATGGATAGTTTGTACTGCTGCTTTGTCCATAAATCTGTCACTCAAAATTAAATCATGCAGATAAAATCATTAAATCAGATTCACTTTTCAATGCCGAGACATAGTAGAAGAAATACTCTTAGAAAGTTATATTAGGATTAAATTCTAACCTCAGAATTTCTGTATGAGCAATTGGGAATCGACCCTGACTAAGGTATTCCTTTGAATCCACTTCATAAAGGCGTGATGCATCTGTAGGAACCTTCACTTTCCAGTTCTTAATAGCCATACCAATCACTTTGGCCATTCGTCTTAGCGGGCTACCTGACCGAAGTTTATGTCTGTATAGTGGAATTCCTATCATGAACAAAACGTAGGCTATGATCAATAAGGCCAATATGATTCCACCGGCCACTCCCCAACTAATGTTGTCTTGAACATACACAATGAATGTCTGACCAATCAGACTTCCACCGAAGATAACAAATATCCACCAATTGAAAAAAGTGCTCTTCCGCAACTTTTCCTTGGGGTGAAAATCATCAAACTGATCTGCACCGATAGTGGAGATGCATGGTTTGGTTCCTCCAGAGGCGAAAGCAAGAACATACAAAGCAAAGTAGAAAATCCCAATTTGCAGAGACGATGCCTTCTGGCAGAATTGATTGGGTTGGCACTCCGGTGGTATCAGAGACTTCAACGTAACTGCTAGAGTCATAATCCCCATGCCCTGTGCCAAAATCAATTTAAGATGCACTTTCAGAAAAACCAATGCACTGTTTTATGATCAGTTATTTAGGGAAGAGCTAATAGTCAATACCAGAATATATATAGAAGAAAATATTATGAATGTCCAGAAACGGCCTATGTATGTATCCGCAACGTATGCCCCAAGTAAGGGAGCAAGCCAGGTAGCACCAGTCCAGTTGCTGACATTCCTAGCGGAGGAAACGGTGCCTTCATGCAGCTTGGTGGTCAGATACACCACTAAGTTTGCCCATATGCCCGCAAAAGACAATCTTTCAACAAACTCGTAGCCTGTATACAAATTAAAACTTAACATATTGGTAAGAGAATAAAAATCGACAAATGATAGCATGGAAAAGCTGGATGGAGAGGGACTAACGATTCGTTACCAATGATTAAAGAACAAGCTCTCCACCCTCCAGTCTTTTCTCTTACAACAGGGTTTCCCCTCAAATCCACCGATCCATCCAATACCAATTCCGCTTCATCAACAGCCATGGTTCTCCTATACTTGGACTACTGCAAAACTCAAGCTAAATATTTGTTTCTTTCAGCCTATATGCAAGTCTGAGAGGATTGTATTATTGTGCAGAACGTATGGCTCCTCCTTATATTCATTTTGTCTTATCCACTCCCTGTAACAAAAACCTCGATTACAACCGGTTCTGTAGTTTTACAGATGAATTATTTATATCTCGAATAAGTCAACAACGCTTTATAATTGGATCTAAATGAATTTTGTGGAATTTTAGACAAAGTTTTGTTGGGGAGTTGTAGCTGCATAGAATATTTTTATCTGCACTAAGTCAACAACACTTTTTAATTCGAATCAATTAAAATGTGAGGATATATATATAGTTCATGAAAACAAAACAAAATAAGAACAAATTGTTCCCGTCGTGTAGCTCCACTAATTCCGCATCAACTTGTCATTTAATATTCAAGGAATCTTGCTAACCTCTTTTTATTCAAAAGATACGCTAACGTTCGAGTGATCATGTCATTTAGTATAGAAATGCCTCAAATCGAATCAACATTCGCCAATCATTTATAATTTAAACTAACTTCAATTCAAAATGGCAGTAATGCGTAAGAGTTATTCCGAAATCAACTTTCAAATAAATGTTCACAAGTGGGAGTTCTGTTAGGTTCTGTATCTTTTCCGAAGTCTATCATCATTCTTATGTCATTTTGCATCTTTTATGATTTTTTTAATAGTCTTTTATATGACCACAAATTACGTCAATATAATAATATTTGTTGGTGTTGAAGGTTTGGCAGCTCTAAACAATGGCAGTTCTGAATAAGTGTTTCCAAACTATTAAATAATGTAAGTTTTCTCATCATTTGCTCGATGTGTTACACAATCCTGAATTTGATATTACATACAAATGCTTAGAACATTTTACTTTGATAGAATACTTTGTTGGGAGAACTCCTCTCGACAGCATACTTTGTGAAAGGGTTAATAAGCATTGAACCTCACATAGGGTAAGATATTACCAAAGTTTTTCTTCTTTGATAAGTAGGATGCACAATGGGTCAATGAGTTTGACTCATAGAACTACACAGTTGAATCCTAATAGCAATATCACAAATTTTCTTCTTTGTTTTGATGAGGCTAGTCATGCTAAGGATATCCTCAAGCCTAGACCATGGTATGTTGGTGTGTCTGTATCAGTCTTTTAGTCATGGATGCACAATTTGGCCATCTCAAATGGCAAGACATTCTTTGTGCCTATGTGGCTTAAATTTTTAAGATTGCCTTCACCTTGTTGGAAATTTTCGACTAGTATTATTGTCTCTTTGGGAAAAGTAAGTTGTGTTGAACCAGATAGATTCGATGAAAATCACCCTCAAAAACATGTTGAGATAGATTTTTGTAAAGACTAGAAAGATTTTGTGGATATCTAGATTGGACATCTACATCGCACACAACATCTACTTTACCTTAATTTTTTTAATACTTTTTTTTTGTCAATATTGAAGCATAAAATTAAAGACTATCATAATCTTTTCCCTCATAACAAGCCCTCCTCCGTACCTATTGAAACTCCTCTTTCAAATTCAATGAAGAATTGAATACATCAAGGAGTTTTAAAAATATAGGTACAAACATTGGTGATTCTTAGGCCAAAATCCCTTCAAAACATGACCACCCAGCTACTCAAATGTAACTAAGAGTCCAAGAGTGTCTTCAAAGTCTCCTAGGAAGGGGTAAGGTGTTGCTCCATCTAATTGGGAGTCATCCACTAAAACCATAAACCCCCATAATGTTGCAATCAATGCAAGTTTTATCCTTGAAGGGTGAAGCCACAATAGTGGTTTACAATTTGATGGAGGAAGGAAAACTCACAAAAAATGAGCCCATGGCAAAAATTTTGATTTTGGGGGTTCGAACTAACTTGTAGGTTCACACGAACCAAAAAAATATTCGATCAAACCAAGGTTCAACCAAACCAAATCAATGCATGCATGGACAAAAAAATTTGAAAAACCCCTTTTGGGAAGGGGGTTCGGCCAAACTGGGGTTCAACCGAAACCCCCTTTTCCCTCATTCTCCCCCTTAGGCACTTTGAAAACCTTATTTTTTGTGTTTTGAAGCTCAGGTTGAAGAAGAAAATGGAGGAGTCTTCACAAACCCAACTGGAATCAAGTAGTCCTTGGAACAAGCTATCCAACGAATATAATTTTAATATGTTTTGGTTTTATTATGTATTTGTTTTTAGTTTTATTAAACATAGGTTTTTCATCAAAAATGAAGGTCTTTGTTTTGCACATGTGGAAAAATAGCAGATTATCAAAAAAAATGAAAAATATGACTGCATTAGATATTGAAGTCCTTAATCCAACAAAAAATAAAAATTAAATTTTGATAAATACAAAAAATTACGCATTATACAATAGCACAAATGTCTGGATTGTAATTGGTTTGACTTTGAAACTTGATTAAAGAAATAATATTCAATTAAAAACTATCTAACCAAGTGGAAGCACTAGATACCGAAGTTACAAATCTAAATTCAAAAGAATTATAATTTTATCCTTCATGGAAAAAAATTTATGTGTTATACGGTGTGCGTCACTTTTTAAAATTGTTGTTTTCTAAAAAAAAACCATTTTTCGTGGGAGATGGAAAAAGAAGTGCAATTTGATTCCAAAATTTTTGAAAAAAATATTTTTAGAATCTATAGAAAAAATGTGATGAGACTCTTTTCATCATCTTCAAATTCCTCATGATTTAGCCACTACAGGTGCCCAAATGTGAAGATTTAGTTAAGAATAATAATTTTAGTGTCTAGTTTTGCCAAAAATTGTAAACCACTATTGTGGGATCACCCTAAAGTAAGAGATATTTTTATTTTCCTTCTTTTCTTGGGAGTCGGCATCACTCTTGCAACTCACCTAGGTAGTTGGAGGAAGAATATATAGTAGAAAAAGAAGGTTGTCAACCCCAAACATTCAATTGGAGAGTTTTTTAAGAGACTAGTATTTGTAAAATTGTTTTTCTTCACTTGAAGAGTTGAATGGTGATGGAATGCCTCTTGATCATCATTAATTTATTTTATCTCATGGAATGTTTGATGTCTTGCTAACCTCCCTAATAAACATGAAACAAGATATTTTCATAAGAATTTTTCAATTTTAGATGTTCTTTTCAATTGCAAGAGGTCAAGATTACTAGTATTTTACATTCCCTTGTTTGTCATATAATTAATGGCTAACTAGTTTAGCTTTCCAACAATCACAATGTTGGTTGTGAAGAGGTTTTCACCTTTCTCTCTCCTAGGTGGCTTTTGCATGTGTTATATCAAGGTTTTCTCTCTATCAAAAAGATGATCTAGATCCTCTTAAATATTTAAACCATTGCTTTATAATTATCAATATTATTGATTCCAATAATGTTGTGGAGAGATATTTATTATGGTGGTGGATTGTTGCTTTGATACCTATTGCATCTTCAAAAGCTTTAATATATTAGTTTACACGTGAGAAAGATAGGGACTTGGTTATGTATTAGACAATTGGAGAGAAAGGTGTGGTACTACATGCATGACAATTTGGTTCTTTTCAATTGCAATATGTTCCACCACCATATTTATAAATTCCATTGGTATACATGAAATAATTTCTTGTTTGTGCTTGATAAAGTATTTAACTTCCTTGATCATGCTATGATCTCTACTCAATAGTTTGTTTCCTCTACTAGTTTTTTCTCTCTTCTAATTGATTCCTTGTTGCATGTGTCACCCTTTCAAACCATTGTACCATTAAATTCAATATTCAATGACAATTTGATACTCCCAAGGTTATCAAATCTTCTTTTTCTTAATACTTCCCTACTAACTCATCATCTAGCATTGGTCCACATCCAAATACTGTGGAATTTAGAGTGTAGGCCTTCTCAAGTCATAGGATTGATAACTTGAAGGAATAGAGTCATATTGTGTACTTCTCACTTTCTTCACATATATGGGCACCCCCAAGAAACCATTATAGCTCAAGCACTAAACTATATGGAGGTAGGGGAGAGGGAGATAGTTGGAGAAGCACACATTATTCCTCCAACCCACCCCATAGAATTAGTGATTATTCCTCCCACCAAGAATTCCCCTAACTTGGGAGGTAAAAATACAAAGTTGTGTCACACTTTCAGCCAACTTATCAACACAAGTGAATTTAAGTATTTCTAGTTAAAAAACAATTTTAATCAAATATATGATATAGTAAGATTCATTCTAACTAAGTTAGATATGTCCACAATTTTTTCAAATAAAATTGTTGTCTAAATGCATATGTAGCACCATTTTGAGGCCAATATACCAAAAAAATGATATTATTTAAAAATTTTGATGTTTCAACAACTCCTACTCATATAAATTACATTGTATTTTAAATATATATACCCTTTTATAAATTCATTAGTGTAGTTTTCAAAAATATATATTTGAATAGTTGAATGATTATTTATATTTTCATTTTCATTTTAACTAAATATAATGCACTAGATAAAAGAATCTATATCAAGATGGTATATTTTTTTCTATTTTAGATAAATAGTTAAGATGAAAGTTGACATTCAGTGGAAGCAACTATGTTTTAATAAACACACATTTTAATATTTATTTCAAACATATATTTATTAAAATTGGAAAAATATATTTCCATGCACTAAACTTTCAAGTTATATATACAGACAAAAAAGTTGAAAGAAAAAATTTACTATATAAATATGAACGTCTCATGTAATTTCATTTTTCAACACTTTATCAACAACTAAATTATAGTGTCAATTTATAAAAAAATACATTTAAACAATTATTTAATTTTTTCAAAAAAATACAAACATAAAATATTCTAAAAATTACACATTTTATTAGTTTACGTCATTTCAAAGTTTAAAACATATATGTCACTTGTTAGTGATTCAAGTTTAAAAGTTTGATCAATGTTGGTAATTTCCTTTATAAATGTGTGACAGAACTTTGTACTTTTACCCTAGGGGCTATAATGAATTTGAAGGCCATCATAGCTCTAAGGGCACTAAATACTAGCCATTTTATATCATGCAAACAAGTTACCACTATGGATCTTCATCAAGCCACTATTATACTTGAAGCTAACCCTTTATATCCTATTGTGTACATCTAGGTGGCTAAGATCCATCATCAAAATAAAATTAATGATTAACCACTCTACTAGGGATGGTCAAATCAAATCCTAATTATATTGGCTAAAAGTACAGGACATAATTTCTAAAGATTTTTTCAAGATCTTCAAGCTCATCATACTTCTCAATGAATTAAGCATATAAAATATGGCCAATCTATTCTCAAAGATCTTCCAAATATACTTCAATTCTTTATCAAGCATTATGAGAAGGTATTTAAGGCTTGGAATTATTTTCTTGAACATGATCATGCTTTGCAAGAATTTCTTAACTTTGTTACTTATCAACTTCACTCCTCTCAATAATCCTTTAATGATTAGTGTAATATAAAAATCTGATTTTGGCAAAGGAAATTAAATCTTCCTTGAGAAAAAAGATCTTATAGTAGCATTAGGATGAATAATAAAACATTCTTTATAGTATGATAAATCATTTTACAATGATTATATTTGTAAAATGGCTTATTAAATATTTTTATTTTAATACAATATATCCAATAATAAGGGATTGTCCAAAATATCTCTCTATGTAAGAGAATTTAAAACTAAGTGACAAGAGAATTTAAAACTAAGTGACAACAAAATTCAAAGTACAAGTTATGAAGATGATTAAGTGATGTTTTTTAGTCTTGACCAGGGACACCAGGGTGTAACATGGATGTCCCGACGACGTGTTGTCTTCCTGCACAAATGAAGAATTAAAAGTATAGAATGTCTTGTACTTTCCACATGCATAAAAAAAATTATACCATGAAACTATTGTGTATAAAATAAGAAAAATACACTATAAATCTTTAGTTATATATCTTAAATGTAAAACAACAAAATGTAGGAGATATCACTAGAGATAGTTGTCTTGCATTAACTTAAAAATCTATATATCTATGATAGTGCACAAACTCGCGCCATGGGTATTTCATAGTGTTGCTTTGTCTATAAATCTATCATTCAAAATAAAATTAAACCAAATTCACTTTCCAATGTTGAATTACAATTTGCATATAATTTGTAGTGGAAATACTATTAGAAAGTTACATTAGGCTTAAATTCTAACCTCAAAAGTTTTGTATGAGGAATTGGAAATCGACCTTGACTAAGGTATTCCTTTGAACCCACCTCATAAAGGCATGATGCATTTGCAAGAACCTGTACTTTCTAGTTCTTAATAATGATGAAGGAACAGCTAGAGTGTAAAACCAATCTTGCATCCCCAAAAAAATAAAAAAATAAAAATGATTTTTGTTAGGTTTATTGAACAATTTTATTTTAGGGCTAAAAATGGCAGGATTACTTACTATTTTTAGTAATTTGGAAGGGCTAAAAGTAATTGGTTTCTATTTCTAGTAAGTTAGCATTTGTGCATGTATGGGCATGAAATCTTATAGAAAGCCCTAGAAAGGTGAAATGAAACTAATGGTGAAGAAATCACTCCAATATCATTTGTCACTTATGAGATATTAATGTTTTGTTTTCAAAATCACTATAAAAATATTCAAAGTCAATTGTAAGGCACCTAGAGGTTTCAAATCGACTTGAAAAGTGACTGAAAATCAAGTTTTGTGGCCTTATTGATCATCTAAATCTTTCCAACAACATGAACGATTTATCAATCCGATGACCAAGTCAAAAGTAATGGCTCCCAGAAGTTGGACTAAAATTTAAGAATTTTCTAAATCCAAAAAGGGAGGTAACTGAATTTGTTAGGTGCCAAAAATAGATGTGATAGTTCATGGGAAAGTGTAAAAGTGATATAAAGTGGTTGTGAATGAAAATGGGATTTATTCTTGATGAGAAAATAGATGAAATTTGTGCTTTTCGACAAAGAAGGTTGAAGTTTCAATGGCCATTATTGTCATTTGTAGACTTGCATATCTGATTTTTGCATGTATTTGCAACCCAATTTTTTGTAATAATGATCTTATGACCAGATAGTTATAATGCATTTGATTGCATGTATGTAGATGATTTCTAAGAATATAAAAAAAGTATATCTTTGTTGTTATTTAATGTTATTTTTTGTCTTAGAAGATATGTTTGAAGGGGCATATGCCAAATTCACCACCAGCAATTCACCAATGAAAATTTCACTGCCAACAATTCACTGCAGGAAAATTCACTACCATGACAAATTCACCACAAGTAAAATTCACCACCTACAATTCACCATCGCGGAAAATTAATTGCATTAATATTAAAAAATGTTAGTGTGGTTAATTTTTCATGACGGTGAATTGTTGGTGGTGAATTTTCCTTGAGGTGAATTTTTTATGGCTGTGAATTTTCTCACGGTGAATTGTTGATAGTGAATTTTCCATTGGTAAATTGCTAGTGGTGAATTTTCAGTCGATAAATTGCTGACCGTGAATTTTACTACAGCCATTTGCAGTAGAGTCTCCCTTCATGAAATAACTGTACCAATCACTTTGACCTTTCATCTTAGTAGGCTACCTGCCTAAGGTTTATGTTTGTATAGTGGAATTCCTGTCATGAACAGAATGTAGGCTATGATCAATGTTGTTGTTATGATTCCCCCGGCCACTCCCTAACTAATGTTATATTGAAGGAGAGTCTACCTTCATGAAATAATCATACCAATCACTTTTACCATTCGTCTTAGTGGGATACCTGCTTGAGGTTTATGTCTGTATAGTGGAATTCCTATCATGAACAGAACGTAGGCTATGATCAATGTTTTTGATATGATTCCACCGGCCACTCCCTAACTAATGTCATCTTGAACATAGATAATGAATTTTTGACCAACAAGACTTCCACCGAAGACAGCAAATATCCACCAACTGAAAAAAGTGTTCTTTCTGCAACTTTTCTTTGTGGTGAAAATCATCAACTGATGTGCACCAATAGTGGAGATGCATGGTTTGGTTCTTCCAGAGGCGAAAGCAAGAATACACAAAGCAAAGTATAAAACCCCAATCTGTAGAAACGATGCCTTTTGGCAGAATTCATTGGGTTGGCACTCTGGTGGTCTTAGAGTCTTCGAAGGAACTGCCAAAGCCATAATCCCCATGCCTTGTGACAAAATAAATTTAGATTATACTTTAAGAAAACCCAATGCACTGTTTTATGGAAAGTTATATAAGAAAGAGCTAATAGTCCTTACTAAAATATATATAGATGAAAGTATTATGAATTTCTAGAAACGGCTTATGTCTGTATCCGCAACATATGCCCCAAGTAAGGGAGCAAGCCAGGTAGCACCAGTCCAATCGTTAACATTCCTAGTGGAGGAAACAGTGCCTTCATGTAGCTTGGTGGTCAGATACACCACTAAGTTTCCACATATGCCCGCAAAAGCTAATCCTTCAAAAAATTTGTAGCTTGTATATGAATTCAAAACTACCAATTCGTAAAAGAAGAAGAAACAACAAATAATAACATATGAAAAACCTAACGAATAATTACCAATGCTTACAGAACAAGCTCTCCAATCTTTTCTCTTACAACAGGTTTTCCCCTCAAAACCACCAAACCATCCAATACCAATTCCGCTTCATCAATAGCCATGTTTCAGCTATACTTAGACTACTGCAAAACACTAGTTAAATATTTGATTTTTTTAGCTTATATGCAAGTATAAGTGGGTTGTATAATTTTGCGGAATGTATGGAGTTGGAATTAATAATCTTGAGTGCCAACCAAATCAATTTAATGCAGTGTCAGAAGAGATAGATTTTGGATCGTTCCCTCTCATTTGTTGTGTCAGACATATGTTATTTCAGTTAATGTTTTTGGCAACTAATTAATTTTGATGGTTGAATTTCAAATTGAGTAACAGTTTTTTTGGAGAAGTTAAGAAAGACAAAAAGGAAGAATAGAATGTTTTTAGAGCAGAAGAACAAGGAGGGAATGTTCAGGAGAGTAGAATAGAGAAAGAAGAATAAGAATCTGCAGTAGCAGAAGATATTGCATAGAGTACAGAGCTCCAGTGTTTTGAAATACTTGCAGCAACAACACAGAGCAACACACAAAAAGCTCTATTGGGTCAGAATCTAGACAGTTTTTTGTATGAAGGAAATTCAAAGCCAAAGCTCTAATTTTTGTACGTAAACATTTTTTAATGCAATATTTTTGTGTATTTGAATGAAATACAAAATTTATTTGCCTCCTTATTGTCTTCTTTGTTCTGTGTGTTTTCATTTTTTCCCACTTTAGTTGGGATCTTTACCCAACAATTTGGTATCAGAGCCGTGTTTATTATAGCCCCATCATTTTCTAGGCATGCAGTGATAGAACCCTAGCTTCTAGGTATGAAGAAAAGCCTTAGATTTTTTATGGGTATTTGTTGTTTTCCTCCATTTAGCAAAATGGATGAACAAGATAATAGGAGTTGGTAGCAACCTATGTTTGATGGTAAAAACTATGGCATCTGGGCAAAGAAAATGAAAACTATTTTAGCTGTAAATGATTTGTGGGAGTTAGTAGCAAATGGATTCACAAATGTGACTGACCTGGAAATGCATTTGAAGCATTGAAAAATCCTCAAAAGAATCAATTGAAGGAGACAAGAAAAAATGATGTTAAAGCCCTCAATTTGATTGAGGCAGCCTTGAGAAAGGCTATTTTTCCTCAAATAACAATAGCTAGTTATGCAAAAGAAGCTTGGGAAATCCTCCAAAGCAGTTAAAATGGGATTGATAAATTTAGATTGGTGAAGCTTCAGATGCTTCGAAGATATTTTGAGATTCTTCAAATGAAGGACAGTGAGTCTATCTTAGAATTTTGTACAAGAGTTTCTAGTTTGATAAATTAGTTGAGGATGAATGGAGAGACCATGGAAGAGAAGAGGATTGTGGAGAAAATCCTCAAAAGTTTACCCTCAAAGTTTGATGCAATAGTGATTTTCATTAAAGAGGCAAAGGACCTCTTAACATTGATCGTTGATGAACTAATAGGTTCCCTGGAAACCCATGAGCAACACCTAAATAGGTCTGAAAATTCTTCCCATGAGAAAGCTTTCAAAGGTCAAGCCAATCAAGAGGTAGGGGCAGAGGTAGAAACAACTCTGGATGAAGCTCAAGAGGCAGAGGTAGAGGCATATCTGGACGTGGAGGTGTTGGAGAAGATAGCTCAAGAAGAGCACACAACCAAGAGGAAGCAAGTAGTTCTTAGTCTAGCTTGGGACAAGCCAAGAAAAACAATATTTTGAGCTAGAGGTTTGACAAGAGCAACATTAAATGGTATTATTGCCATAAGTTTGGTCATTAAGCAAGTGAGTGGTGGAAAAGCAACATGATCAGTCCAAACAAAGTGCAAATGTGGTTGATGAAAATGTGACTGAGGGTAATCAATCAAAAGACTTCATCATGTGCAACATTTATAACCAAGGTAGTGATGAGGTATGGTTTTTAGATAGTGGATATGTAGTAACCACATGAGTGGTAATGAGAATTTATTTTCTTTCATTGATAAAAATGTCAAGACTGAGATAAAAATGGAGAACAATGAAATAGTTTCAATTGTGGGAAGGGGTCTATTATATTTTGAACCAAGCTAGGTGAGAAGAAGGAGATTGACAATGTATATTTTTCCCCTGATATAAAGCACAATCTCATGAGTATTGGATAGCTAATCCAAAAAGGCTACAAAGTGTTGATGTAAAAGGGTGAATGCATCATTTATGAGGATGGAAGCAAGAAAATAGTTTTAGTAGTTTCAATGACAAAGAATAGAATGTTTCCCTTGATGTTAGAGATGGGTTTCTTAGCTCATTCCGCAGCTACACCTCCTAGGCATGAAAAATGTACAATAGTACAATAGAAAGCATCCATCAAGATAGTCATTCAAGACCCCTTCAAGCTTTGGCATCTTAGGTATGGACACTTAGGCTATGTTGGCTTAAATCTTTTGTCAGAGAAGGGTATGGTTAAAGGTTTTCCAACCATTGTAGAGTCTAGTGGTGGATGTGAAGTTTGTATTTTAGGCAAGCAACATAGGCAACCTTTTCAATCAGGCAATTCAAGAAGGGAAAGAGCACCATTGGAGATGGTGCAGACTGACTTGTGTGGCCCTATGAAAACAATTTCTATTGGTAAGAGTCAATATTTAATGACCTTCATAAATGGCCACAGTTGTAAGACATGGGTTTATTTCTTACAATATAAATCTAAAGCATTTGACAAGTTTAAAGTGTTTAAGGCCCAAGATAAAAAGGAAAGTACACATTTCATCAAAGTCCTAAGGTCAAAAAGATGGGGAGAGTATATCTCAAATCAGTTTGTGAATTTTTGCAAGGGACAAGGCATTAAGAAGGAGCTAGCAATAGCCTATACTTCGCAACAAAATGGAGTGGCTGAGAGAAAAAATAGAACCATTGTGGAGATTGAAAGAAGTATGCTTAAATCCAAGAGACTTCCAAATGAATATTGGGGTGAAGCTATAGCAACAATAGTACATTTGATAAATAGAATTCCTACAAAAGCAATTTGTGACAAGATTCTACAAGAGGCATGAAAAAAATGCAAGTGGATGGTTGAGAACTTGAGAGTGTTTGGGTGTGTGGAATATGCACTTGTGCCAAAAGAGAAGTGACAAAAGTTGGATGACAAGGGTGAGAAGTGTATCTTTATGGGCTATAGTGAAGAGTCCAAAGCCTACAAGTTGTATAACCCAGTCACAATACCCTTTGAGGATGAAGAAGCTCTAGAAGTTAGGAGCACCGAAACTCTATAGCAAGGTAATAGCTCAAAAAATAGTAGCAGCTCTAGAAATTTTCAGCAGAGTAGTTGCTCTAGAAATTTACAACAGAGTGAAAATTTTGATGCTCAATCTTCTTCATCAATCCAACGGTCATGTAGCTCTAGAAATTCTGACCCTAGGCTTGCATCATTCATTCCATGAAAGACAGGAAGCGTGAGGAAAATTTATGATAGCAATTTATGTATGATGAAGAGTTTGATGAAAGTATGAATATTACATTTTCTCATAGTGATCCAATTTATTTTGAGGATATTGTGAAAGAAAAGAAATGGTGTGAAGCCATGGATGAGGAAATAGATGCAATCAAGAGAAACAATACATTGTATCTCACTAATTTACCCAAAGGGAAATTGGTCATTGGAGTAAAATGGGTCCATAAGACCAAGAGTAATGTTGATGGAAGAATAGAGAAGCATAAAGCAAGATTAGTTGTCAATGGGTACAAATAACAGTTTGGGAGAAATTATAATGAGACATATGCTCCAGTTGCAAGGATGGAAACCAGGTGGGAATTCATAGCAATTGTATCCCAACACAAGTGGAAGGTGTATCAAATGGACGTGAAGTCTGCCTTCTTGAATGGAGTATTGAAAGAGGGAGTGTATGTGGAGCAGCTAACTGGTTATGAAGTTCCAAGTCAAAAAAACAAGGTATATAAGCTGAAGAAAGCTTTTTATAGGTTGAAGCAAGCACCATGAGCATGGTATAACAGGATTGACTCATATTTGTTGAGAAATGGCTTTAGAAAAAGTGATGGTGAGCCCACTCTTTACATCAAGGCAGCTGATGGTAAGATATTCATTGTTGTCTTGTATGTTGATGATTTAGTTTTCACTATGAATAATGATTTCCTTATTGTTGATTTTAAAGAGGTCATTGAAAGATAATTTGAAGTGATAGACTTAGGTCTCTTGAGGTATTTTATAGGCATAGAAGTAAAACAAATGCATGATGGTATATTTATCTCTCAAGTAAAGTATGTAGTAGATATTTTGAAGAGGTTTAGAATGCAAGATAGCAATCTTGCCCCTACACCAATAGCCATAAGTTTGAAGTTGAGCAAGGAAGATTGTAGCAACAATGTGAATTTGACCATGTATAAGAGTTTGGTTGGAAGCTTGATGTATTTAACAACAACTAGGCCTAATATAATGCATAGTGTAAGTCTAATTTCCAAATTTATGGAGACTTCAAAAGAGTCACATTGGAAAATAGGTAAAATAATCCTAAGGTATGTGAATGGAACCAAAGGATATATAATTTTGTATAGTATGGCAAATGATTTTGGGCTAGTTGGTTACACAGATAGTGATTGGGTAAGGAGTGTAGATGATAGAAAGAGCACGTATGGATATGTGTTTCACTTGGGATCAAGATTTATTTCATGGTATTCCAAGAAACAACCCATAGTTTCTTTATGTATAACTGAGGCTAAATATATAGCAGCAAATGTAGCAGCATACCAAGCTATTTGGCTAAGGAGGACCTTGTAGATTTGAAGGAAGAACAAAAGGATGGAACAACTATATTTTGTGACAATGTTTCATCAAATTTCTTTGACAAAGAATCTCATTTTTCATGGAAGAAGCAAGAACATTAAAATCAGGTATCATTTCACAAGAGAATTAGTTGAGAATTGTGAAGTTAAAATGAAAATTTGTAGGTCTAAGCAGTAGCTTGCAAGCATTTTTACCAAACCATTGAGAATAGATTGCTTTGAATGTCTAAGGGATAGGCTTAGGATTACAAAATGCTCTAGAACTTCAATTCTAGAAACTCAAAGAAGCATCAAAAATCTGAATAGTTATAGGCAAGATAGATCCAGAACATAGAATAGGTGCAAACATGATAGCTCCAAAAAACTTAGCTCCAAAAAAATATTATTCTTCAAATTTAGCTCCAAAAATTTCAAATGGTGATAAAAAAAAAAAAGGCTCAAGATTAAGGAGGGGTGTTGGAATTAATAATCTTGAGCACCAACCAAATTGATGCAGATCAAGGTGGAGGTTATCAACACAAACTTTTCAACTTTGAAACCCTAACTTGGTGCTTTTCTTCCAAAACCTTCAATTCTCCTTGTGGTACTTGGAACAGGGTTTTTCCCACAAAACTTTCAGAGCAAACCCAATACCCAAAATATGAACATCATTCTAGATACCTTTTATGCTCTTTAAAAACATATAAACTTTTTAGATATGGTTGTTTTGTAACAACACCCTCCAAATTGGACTGCTACATTGGAAATAGGCTTAATTAGGATTGTTTTACAAAGCAACAATGTTGTAACCTATCTCCAAACTACCAAACTTCACTCTAGGGCTTCACTCAGGTCACATGGGGTCTAAAAACATAAATTTCATCAACTGGAACAATCACCAAATCACTTTACAACCAAACCCTATGTCTACCTAATCACCTAAGCCTAATACATGGTGATATTAGGCTAGGGCTGCATCAAACTCAACCCTAACTCCATCCCTTGCTCCTACAAACCCTACAAACATTAAAAATAGTTTATCTACTTCCATTCCACTGATTATCAGATTTTTCCACGAATGGAATGGGCTCTAATTCATGTTTCTTCAATCAAACCCTCACAACCTAGGGTTTCTTGACTACTTTCAGTGAAAATCCTCTAACTCTCTTTGAACGTTATGACAATGAATGAAATCAACTGAAAATGATAGAAGAATTAGCACGCCATCAATCCAAGTTATTTTTACATCATTTTTAGGCTGTACAGGTCCATACTAACTTCTGTAATAGCAAAAACACAATTGAGAACATAGAAAACAAAGTCTATTGATATTGTTTGATCTCCAAAATGTCTCGAGAAGTTTTCCTCAAACATCCCAAGGCATATTTAAACACTTACAAGCATATTCCAATGGTTCCAAACTAATTTTCAAATAATTAACTCTTCAACTTCTGATACACACCAAAAATGCAAAGTTGCTTTTGCAACTTTAGGAAAACTTGACATATTTCTACAAAGTTGACCCCACATGACCAAAAACATGAAACATGGTCTAAATAGACCTTATTACAAATAAAATTGACTCAAAACACAAAAATCTAACATCTAACACCCTTTTACATCATGACGGTTTGGTGCCCTTGCACCATACTCTCAGGGAGAACAAAATCTCAAGTTCCACTTGAGAGCAGATCTTGAACTATTGTACCATTCTTCTTGATGTATTCCTCTATCATCCAGGTGGCATCCTCCATATGAAGGCCTTGCCACTTCACTAGGTACTCATTGTACACCTTGTTCCTTGTTCTTTTGGCTTCTTTTGTATCCACAATGCACTCTAGATTCAATGGTTGACTTTGTGGCAAATGTTTGACCCAATCTTCATCTAAAATATTTGATGTACCTACACCTATACCTACAATAATAACCCCTTTAAAAAGGTATAGGTCAAAAACATTAAAATTGGAGAGATAGCAACTCCAAGAGGGAGCTCCATTTCATAGGCATTTTCCCAAATTTTTGGACCACCCTACATGGCCCTATCTTCTTCATCTACAAATTTGAATGCTTCCCTTTAGGTAGCCTTTCCTTCCTCAAATGAGCTAAGACCAAGTCCCCCACTTTGAAATGAACCTCTCTCTTTTTCAAATCTGGATGTTGTTTGTATTTATCAACACTCTTTTGAAAGTTCTCTCTAACTTGTTGATGTATATCTTTTATGGCAACTAAAAGCTCTTCCCCTTTAGCAGTCCTCTCCATTCCAATCAAATCTCTAAGTTCAAACACTCCCTTAGGCTGCAATCCATACACAATCTCAAATGGTCTTTTACCAACACTTCGGTTCATAGAGTCATTATATGCAAACTCAGCTTGGGGTGGCATTAGATCCCATTGTGTTGAGTGTTCTTTTGTCAAGTATATAAGGAGATTTCCAAGACTTCTATTGACAAATTAAGTCTACCCATTTGTTTGGGGATGATAGGTAGAGCTAAAGGTCAAATTTGTGCCTAACTTCTTCCAAAGGGTTCTCCAAAAGTAACCCACAAATTTATTGTCCATGTTTTAAACAATAGTTAATGGCAATCCATGGATCCTAACCACCTCCTTGAAAAACAACCTTGCAATGTATGAGACATCATTTGTACTTTTACATGGTATAAAATGTGCCATTTTGCTAAACCGGTCTACAACAGCAAACACACTATCAAATCCTCTTGAAGTTTTGGGCAACCCCAACACAAAATCCATGTTGATGGACTCCCATGGCCTATTTGGGATAGGAAATAGTTGAGAGACCTACATTTGTAGTACAACCCTTGGCTTTTTGACAAACAACACCTTTTCAACAAATTTTCTAATACCACTTTGCATATTTGGCAAATAGTAATGTCTTCTTACCTGTTCCAAAGTTTCATCAACACTGAAGTGACCCCCTAAGCTGCTACAATACTTTTCCTTAATCAGATTAGTTTTCATAGAGCATTTTGGAATACATAACTAAGCCCCTTTAAATAGTAAACCCTCTTGAAGAAGAAAATCATAATACTCTTCACGAAAGTGCCATTGAATTTGCTACAATATGCGTAAACTTCTTTGAAATAATAATCCCCTTCATACATACTTTTTAGAGCATCAATTCCAACACTCTACAACTAAACTTTTTGGATCAACAATGTCCTTCTACTCAATGGATCTGCCACCTCGTTTGACTGCCCCTTTTTGTGTTTGATGGTGAAGGTAAAGCTTTGTAGGTACTCCACCCACTTTACATGTCTATCGCTAAGTTTGTCTTGCTTGTTTAAGAACTACAAAGCATGATTGCCACTAAAAACAATGAAGTCTTTAGGAAGGAGATAGTGTCTCCACTTCTTCAATGATTGTAACATAGCATATAACCCCAAGTCATAAGAGGAATACTTTTTCTTTTCTTCATTGAGCTTCTCATTGAATAAAATAATAGGCCTGCCCTCTTGGCTCAATACTACCCCAATTGCATACCCACTTGCATCACATTCAATTGTGAAAATTTTCTTAAAGTTTGGAAATGCTAAGATAGGTTGTTGTGCTACCCTTTGTTTCAAATATTGAAAGCTTTTTTCTGCCTCATCAAAACATACAAACTTTTTCCTTTTATCCCCTTTGATTGTGTCAATGATTGGAGAGTATATATAATTGAAATTCTTCAAAAAAAAATTGGTAATTTAGCTGGTTAGGTTGTGGAAACTTCTTGCCTCACTTACTAAAGTTGGAGTAGGCCAGTTTAGAATTGCTTCCACCTTGCTAGGGTCCATACTTAAAGAACCTTTTGAGAACAAAATGACAAGATAAACCAATTCCTTGTGAACATGAATTCACACTTCCTCAAATTGATCATAAAATTTTCTTCATTCAACATTTTCAAAACCACATCTAAATGTTGCAAGTGTTCATCTTTAGTCTTACTAAAAACAAGAATATATCATCCAAATAAATAGCCACAAACTTACCTATGAAAGGTTTTATAATTTCATTCATTAATCTCATAAAAGTGTTGGGTGCATTTGAAATCCCAAATGGCATGAAAAGCCATTCATACAACCCCTCATTTATTTTGAAGGAATTTTTCCACTCATCCCCCTCTCTAATTTTGATTTGGTGGTAGCCACTTTTGAGATCAATATTAGAAAAATAACAAGACCCCCCTAGAAAATCCATCGAATCCTCCATTCTTGGTATGGGGAACCTATACCTTATGGTTATCTGGTTAATTTCCCTTGAGTCGATGCACATTCTCCAATCTCCTCCTTTTTTTGGTCCCAAAATTGTGGGAAAAACACATGGGCTAAGACTCTCTCTTATTAGACCCTTGTCAAGTAAATCTTGAATTTTTCTTCTAGTCTCTTCATTATATTTTGAGGTCATTTTATATGCAGCTCTATTAGGTAGGTTTTCGCCTGGTATGAATTCTATATGGTGGCTCATATCTCTTATTGGTGGGAAAGAGCTAGGGAGTTCATCTACCACTATTTATTTGTATTTGTTCAACAAGGCTTGGACCTCTTTAGGCACATCATCAACCTTTGTTGCTATCATGATAGATTTTGGTTTGATTATAATGGAATAACCTTGTCCACCCTCTTCTTGCATATTTTTCAAAAACTCTTTTTCCCCAACCAGTATTACACTAGACACAGCTTGTGTATCTATATTTTCATCTTGCAATGGAGTAAGAGTGAATGAAATCCCATCATTTTCTATCACATAGGTGTTCTTCTACCCATCATGTTTGGATTTTCTATCATATTTCTAGGGTCTCCCTAAAAGTAGATGAAAAACATCCATTGGGATGATGTCACACAAGATTTTATCTTTGTACCCTCCTATGTTAAATTCCACCCATGTTTGCTCATTAACTAGGACCTAATACCCCTTGTTCAACAATGAGACCTTGTAGGGAGTGGTATGTGGTATTCTCTTCATTTTCAAATTTTCTACCATCTCTAAAGAAACTAGATTATATGTGGAACTAGAATCAACAACTTTACAAGCCTTACCCTGAGATTTGCAAGTGGTTCTAAAGATGTATCTGTTTGAGGAGGTTCTTTCACCACAAGAACTTTGAGTAATGTTCTCCTCATCATTGGAGATTCTCCAATTTATGGAGCAGCATGCTGAGATGGAGAGTTGACACTCTCACTATCTTCTTCTTGCATCAATTGTTTCCTTTCTCCTCCATGTGAAGTAGAAGGTTATTTATTTGGACATTTCCATGCTTGATGGCCAAATTGGTTGCATTGATAGCATCTTCCTAAGAATATATTTGATCCTCTTCCCTGACCTCCAAATTTTCCCCTACTATTTGACCTAATACCTATGAAACTGCCTCTTGATTCTAAGCTTTGTTCTTGATGACCACTTGTCTCTCCTTGTGGTTTTTTATATTTTCCTCTTCCCCTAAATGTTCCTCTACCCCTGAAGTTATTTAATTTTCCTCTACTTTGTTTCTCCTACCTTCTCTTCAACCTTTTTTCTACTCTAATAGCCAATTGAAAGCATTCTTCCATCATTCCAGGGGTGGTCAAACTTAACTCATCTTGTATATTGAACCTCAACCCATTTATATACCTTGTTACTTTCTCCAACTCACTCAACATGACCTTCTCTAATGCTTAACTTGTGAAACTCCTCTCTATAAGCCATTACATCTATCTCCTTTTGTTTGAGGTTTTGTAGCCTTCTAAATGTTTGAATTACATAATCACAAGTAGAAATTGACTCTTGATTTTAGACACCATTCTATCCCAAGAATTAATTTTTTAATTTCTCTTCTTCACCCTCTCTTCCTACACATATTTCCATCAAGTTAAGGTAGATACTTTCAATTTTGTTTTAGAAAATTTCACCCTTTGATCATTTTTTACCTCTTCATACTCAAAATAGTTATCAAGTGCATCAATCCAACCTAGCACCTCTTCAATATCTAGCTTCCCACCATACATGGGTAATTCCATCTTCAACTTAGGAGTATCTCCCTTGAAAACCTTCAACATCTTAACCATTCTAAATTCATTAGGGTCCAACTCTTCCTCATCTTGGACTCCTCTTAGGGGGTTTTCATTCTCACCCTCTTCCTCTTTCTCTTGGTCACTTTGGTCTCTAGTTACCACACCTCTCCTTTGATTTGATTTGAGTGCTGCAAGTCTAGCTAGGACAACTTCTTGAGACTCCTTTACTTATCTCAACTCCTTGGCATTCTTTTCTTTCAACTCTCTCACTTCTCTAATAGTTGGATTACTTTTAGGAGACATCTTTGCTTCTTTCAAACCTCAACCTCTTCTACTTATTGACCAAAATGCTTTGATACCAATTTGATGTAGAGAAGGGTGGAGGTTATCAACACAAAATTAATTCAACAAACTTTTCAACTTTGAAACCCTAACTTGATTCTTTTCTTCCAAAACCTTCAATTCTTCTTATAGTACTCCAAAGAGGGTTTTTCCCACAAAATTTTTAGAGAAGACCCAATACCCAAAATATGAATATCATTTCAAATACCCTTTATTCTCTTTGAAAGCATATAAAATTTGTATATATGGTTGCTTTGTAACAACACCCTTCAAATTGGACTACTACGCTAGAAATGGGCTTAATTAGGCTTGTTTTACAAAGTAACAATTTATCAACCTTTCTCCAAACTACCAAACTTCACTCTAGGGCTCCACTCAGGTCACATGGGGTTTGAAAACATAAATTTCATCAACTAGAGCAATCACCAAATTACCTTACAACCAAACCCTATGTCTACGTAATCACCTAGGCCTAATACATGGTGATATTAGGCTAGGGCTGCATCAAAATTGGCCCTAACTCCATCCCCTGCTCTTGGATAGGACTGCATCAAACTTGGCCCTAACTCCATCCCTTGCTCTTGCAAACCCTAAAAACATTAAAAACACCTTATCTACTTCCATTCCACCAATTATCATATTTTTCCACTAACAAAATGGGCTCTAATTCATGTTTCTTCAATCAAACCCTCACAACTTAGGGTTTCCTAACTACTTTCAACAAAAATACTCTAACTCTCTTCAAACTTGATGAAAATGAATGAAATCAACTATAAATCATAGAATAGTCAACACACTATTAATCCAAATTAGTTAAATACATCATTTTCAGGCCATATAGGGCCATACTAACTTCTATAGTAGCAAAAACAAATTGAAGACATAGATAATAGAGTATATTGATATTGTTTGATCTCCAAAATGTCTCCAAAAGTTTTCCTCAAACATCCCAAGGCATATTTTAAAAATTACAAGAATATTCCAATGGTTTCAAACTACTTTTCAAATAACTAACCGTTCAACTTCCAATACACACCAAAAATACAAAGTTGCTTATGCAACTTTTGCAACTTCAGTAAACTTGACATCTTTTTAAAAAGTTGACCCCACATGACCAAAAACATGAAACATGGTCTAAATAGACCTTATTAAAAACAAAATTGACTCAAAACACAAAATCCTAACATCTAACACCCTTTTACATTATGAAGGCTAGGTGCCCTTGCACCACAAATACATTTAATACAGTGTCAGAAGAGATCCATTTTGGATCATTCCCCCCATTTGTGATGTCAAAAATATGTTGTCCTAGTTAATGTTTTTGGAAATTAATTAATTGTAGTGGTTGAATTTGAAATTGAGTGGTAGGTTTTTGAAAAGGTAAGAAAGAAGAAAAGGAAGAATAGAATGTTTTAAGAGCAGAAGAACAAGGGAACGTTCAAGAGAACATAACAAAGAAAGAAGAAGAAGAATCTACATAAGTAGAATATATTGCACAAAGTGCATAGATCCAGTGCTTTAGAATACTTGTAGTAGCAACACAGAGGAGCACACAGAAAGCTCTGTTATGCCAGAATCTAGGCAGTTTGTTGTATGGAGGAAATATAGAGCCATAACTCTAATTTTTTTATGTAAACATTTTTTAATGTAATATTTTTTGTATATTTGAATGAAATAGAAAATTTATTATTCCTCCTTGTTGTCTTCTTTGCTCTATTTTTTTCATCTTTTCCCACTTTAGTTGGGATCTTGACCCAACATATGGCTCCTTATATTCACTTTGTCTTGTCCACTCTGTGTAACAAAAACCTCGATTACAACTAGCTCTATAGTCTTATAGATGAACTATTTATCTTGAATAAGTGAACAATGCTTTATAATTGGATTTAAATGAAATTTGTTGAAATTTAGACACGATTTTGTTGGGGAGTTGTAACCACATAGAATTTTTTTATCTGCACTAACTCAACAATGCTTTTTAATTTGAATCAATTAAAATGTGAGGAGATATATATAGTTCATGAAAAAAAGAAAAGAAAAAAAGAACACATTGTTTCTATCTTGTAGCTCCACTAATTTTGCATCTAGTTGTCATTTAATATTCAAGGAAATATGCCAACCTCTTTTTATTAAAAAGTATGCCAACTTTTGAGTCATTATGTCATTTCCAAGACATACAACTCTAGGCTTATATGTGCTAGATGACATACCAATATAGTATCATATTTGGCTATGTAGAACTTATGTGAAGGAAAGGTAATGACCATGTGACTTTTTAATAGAGCCTCATGTTTGTTTAACTCATAATGTGGCAATATTTAAGTAGGTATCAACTAAACTAACCTCATCGAGAGATTCTTCGAATGTACAATTTTACTTGTGTGCCATTCTTGACTATGATATGTTAAGGTTATATTGATTAATATTCATCCAAACTTTAAATATTTAACCTCGTAGTTCTAATGCATTATTCAAATGCAATAAATGTTAGTCTATGGTTTTCCCTTTAGATAACACAAACAACTAACTTTTGGGATCAACAGTAAATCTAAATTTAAGGTCGTTTGTCATGTTAACATTTGGTGATGGGTGAACTCTATATACATGCAACATTGCATATGTCTAAAGATTCTCTATTTTTAGGGTGACTCAAATGAATTAACTAAACAAATAAAGTGTTGGTTTAATATGTACTTCATGTTCATCATTATCAATGAGGTGAAATATAATGGTGTCCTATAAGGGTATTAGAAATCATACAAACACCATCAAAGTGATATACAAATTCAAAATAGGAGGGTCTTACCTATATAGATAACCTCATATAGATTCATATCATATATATTACAATATATAGACAATATATCATTAAATATTATATTTTAAAAGATGAAAAATAGCCCTTTATGTTATTAGAAGAGTGAAAAGACTCAATTATTGTCAAGTTCAAGTGATTGGTCCAAAGTGGATATTATTTCCTATGCAAGTATTATCATACCTACATTTGTCTGCCTGCCATTCTAAAGGAATAACAATAAAGTGACATATATAGTGGCTAATTTAATTTCAACCTAATAGTCACATATTCTTAAGTTATCATGATATGTATATAGGTTAGTTATATGTTATAAATGTTCAATGGGTGTTAAAATATTTTGTTCATTATAATATGGAAGATATTATTGAGTTTATGGAGTGATAAGATTCCATGATATAGGTGAAAAATAGTTTCCTACCATTATTCTATTGTTCAAAGGATTGTTGGTGAGGTTGTACCATGGTTGTGGAGTTTAGCTAAGTTGTAAGAGCTTGTATTTGGTTATCTAGAGTCTCATTTTGGCTTGAATATGGTATTCTCGTTAGATTTCAAGGGCCTATATAATGTCTTGAGGTTTCTTTTATGTACCTTAGGATATTATATAATAATGTATTTATATGGATGGAGATTCTAACATATGACACACATCTTTTATGTTAGTTATATTGGGCCATATAGACAACTTGTGTAATGACCCATTTTAGATGGTGAGTAGGACTTTATTGGTATTACCCCTCCATCATGTTATTAGGAAGAGGTCCATATAAAGGAGGTGATTGTAATTATGAATATGTGTTTTTAGTATGGTATTGTGCTTGTGAGTATGTGCAGGATCATCATGGAAAAAATAGGCCCTTAAGTGGAGAAAAATTCAAAAAAAATAGAGTTAGGAAACTTAACGTAAAAATTTGAATAAGTTATCTATATTATTTCAAAAATATGTAAGAATAGAAATCTGTAGCAAATTGAATTTAGTTTCTAAACTACTAGGTTTATTTATTTTTTAAAATCTATTTGGTGAAAATTTGAAATTTCAATGCAGTAGTACTTAAATTTCAAGGAAAAAATAAGAAGTAGGTGTTTGTCTAACCACCCTAACCATAATAAAATGATAATTTTTTTTTTTAAGATTTTAGATATAAGTAGAGGACTCATGTCCTGATGTGATGCATATTTTTTTAAAATTTTTTTCCAAGTAAATAATTATGATTTTTTTATTACAACTTTTAAAAAATATAAAAAGTCATATGTCTGACCACCATAACTTGGAAAAAACTTGATGAAATTCATTTTTTTAAAATCCAATTGTATGCGAAGCATAGAATGTGATGCATATTTCGGATTGAAAAAATGTGATACCATTTGAAAGCTATAAATGTTTTTCAATCAACCTATCAATTAGTATTTTAGTAGTAATTCAAATAGAAAATGAATACTAATTATAATTTATTAAGTTCAAAGTAAAGAATAACTTATATTGGTGGCAAGCTGACAATCTCCTTTAAAAACTCTTTTTGTTTCATCAATTTTGGGTAAAACAAAAGTCATCAGCCACATACCCATCATATTGCTACTTTTTGGCCCATCATGATCCTGCACATACCTTGAAATCTCTTGGATATATAGATTGCAGTGGCTTATTCCATAAGGAGTATTGTAAAATGTTACCCTACCTCAAGGGTTTATTCTATTTCTACATACACTTGTTACTGTGACATCTTGGCCCACAATTCTTTTAATGTTGTGTGAGATTTATTTTCTATATTATTTCCATTTTTATGGATGGATCTTATCAAGTGGTATCAAAACTATGATTTGGACAAAGCTGGGGGAAAATCATTTTTTTTAAAGATTCGCCTATATGTTTAAATTGACTATAATTTTTTTGTAAAATTTGTATTAATGTTATAGAATCATCTAATGAAATTGCAACCCAAAAATAAGGTTTAAATCATCAATATTAAGATAATTATATTATTTGTTAATATTATTTAGAATTTTCCTTACAATGTTGTACATCAACCTGAATTTTTTTTATATTCTTACATTTCTAGAATTCCTATCAATATATAATAGGGGTCTATTAAATATATTTTTATTTTTTAAGAAAATAATAGTAAAATTATTCCACATGGTTGGGTATGTGGTAGAGATTTTAAAAACATAATTTTAATGGGGATTCCTTATTTTTATGAAATTGGGATGCATTATAATGGTGGAGAAAATATAAAAGATATTGTGTAAAAATTAAAGTATGTAACATGAATTTTTTATCCTTAAATGGTGAGGTTAATCAATGGTATTTATCATTGTCTATGGATATATTTTTTAGATGAAATAAAATTATATTTTTTAATAGATGGGATCAAGAATAAAAGAAAATGAATAAGGATAAGGAGAACGAGAACAAGGAAAAGAATAAGAAGATGAGGAACAAGATGAAGAAGAATACAAGGAAGAAGAAGAGAGAGAAAGAACTTGGAGAAGTAGAAGGAAGAGGAGAATAAAAATAGGATGATGAAGACAAGATGAAGGATTCGTGTATATTCACTTAAGCTCTAAGGAAAGAAGATTCAATCCTTCAATTTCATGGATGCATTCAAAAGAAAAAGCTTATTTTTTATAAATCATAGTGGAAAGAATAACTTCATAAATATGGAATTAGCCATGAAATTATAGGTACAATAAACACATATCAAAGACAACAAGACATAGTGATAGTAGTTATTCACAACATAAATATTTGAAAATTGAATTAGTAAGAAATACACTTCAAAAATTAAATAATCAAGATGTCATGGAAATTTGAATAAGGGTGAGACTCAAATTCCTTATGGGCATGCTTGAAAAATCTTATGGCCTAAATATATTTTTAGGATAATAGCATTGCACAAAGCTACAAGCATGAAAATCCTAATACATGTAGAACAAGTCTATGAGTCAATCAATCTCTAGGGTTAAAAGGATCACTCCTTATCTATTCTAACTTAATCCTCTTTGAAAGATGGCAATGGATAAAGAGGTAAAAAAATGTAATAAAAATATAAATTCTCATGTCAAATAATATCCTTTTGTAATATTTCGAGACTTTGAATCATATCAAATATAAACAAATTAACATCACATAAGAGAATTTCACACTATCTTTCCATAGGAAATAAGAATAAAAAATTCTAAAGTGAAAAAACCTAATATTGATGTTTTACATTATATTGAACAACAAAATAGATATTGATATTTACAAGGATTGAAAATGTGTAGATCACATTTTTTATGCTTCATTAT
The DNA here is from genome assembly GCA_007258455.2 of Sequoia sempervirens. Classification (NCBI taxonomy): domain Eukaryota; kingdom Viridiplantae; phylum Streptophyta; class Pinopsida; order Cupressales; family Cupressaceae; genus Sequoia; species Sequoia sempervirens. The sequence continues at coordinate 102,288 of VDFB02111772.1, forward strand.
GTATGTTATTTATAATTTGATCCCCATAAATTATTTATGGTTTTCTAATATTTCAACCTTGCCCTTTTTCATGCCATAATTATCAAATTTATCTTCTTGTTGTCTGTGATTTTGTGCCAAATTTTGAGAAATTTCTCCACAATCCTAATGCAATTCATTGATGTCTTTGGAACACACTAGCATCACAAGAATATTTGATTTAAATCTTTTTCTCTCCCACCCAAATACATTTTTTCACTTGTAATATATTTTCTCCTAGAAATGTTTCTTGGCTTAAATAAGACTTCAATTTCCTCTCCTTCCACCCACAAAAAGTAAATTTTAAAATAATAAACTCCCTTTCTCTCCTCCTTTTGACTCCCTTAATTGTAACTAGTAAAAATTAATCGATTGTTGAATCTTGATTTTGTTGCATTTTTTGTGAGACTAGTCCAATGCTCTAAAAAATGGTAATATTTTGAAGCAAGTTTGTTCTCTTATTTAAATGGTATTAATGTATCTCTCTACAATATAATATATTTAAGTCATAACTGGTAATATTTATTTGTCTTTTTATTTTAATATTTATCAAACACACACATTATAGTGTACCTTTCCGTAGTCCATGAATTTTATGCTTATATAGTTCATTTTGATATTGTATTCTTAATCCTAGATGAAGATTGGCTAAGGATGCATAGTGTATATTCATAATCTATATTTTATTTGTTGTGGAAATCAGAAGTTAAAATAAGGGCTTAACCATTCTTGTCAAACTCCCAATTAATCTCCAACAATTTTATTGTTCCTACATATAAGTTTTTATTTTATTTTTTCTCTCATAGAGGATTTCATTCTTTGTACTTCGCTCCTTGTGATATCTATTTTAATCCTGAAATAGTGATTCAATATTCTATTTTAGAATTTCTTAAAAAAATGGTGTCTCTTTTAAGTAATCCCAAACAATTGTATTGTCTATATATATAGGTTTTTATTGAATTTATTCCCTCATGGAGTTTTATATTCTTTCTACGCTTCTTGTCATCTCTAGTTTTATTTCAAATCAATAATTCAATATTCTAGTTCTAGCATTTTTTAATTTTTGGGTTTCCTCTAGTTTGGTATTTTGTTGTTGTGGCCTATTTGTATGCAAGAAAAGGAATTAAATTCCAAATTTTATTTCTATAATTTTTTTGATACAAACACTATAAAAATATGATAACATATGATGAGGATGATAATACATCATGTTGATGTCTATGCATCATGACAACATCCTAAATAATGATCTCCCAACTTTGACATCAAGTTCTTTATTTTTGTTATTTCTTGATCTATACTCAATTTTTCAATTTTGTATTTCCATTTTTTATACTTGATATATTTTCAACCCAACTCTTAGATTTATCTTAGGAAATTCTCTATTTTATATATTAAAAAAGTTTAAACCTCAGAGTTTATTTCCATATTGCATTTCCTTTCTCCACGTGGTTTTTCATTTAGGCAACTCAAATATCCATTTGGCAGTGGATTTTTTTGTTCAAATTGCTAAAATTTCATAGGTATTTATAAATTTTAATGTTTTTCTTCAATTTTATATTAGTTTTGCATTATTTTTTGTGAACTTTAGTCAAATTTTGGTTTTCTAGTAGACTTTTAATTGCATTAAAATGATTGTTAATTTTTATGATTTTCATCAATAAATGGGCTTAAGAATGGTTGATCCCAACCTCACTCAAGATTAAAACCCTAATCCTGCTCAAGATGAAAACCCTACAAATTCTCCTTTGCTGCCATCGATGTTTCCAAACCAAAAAGTTCCCATAATACATGAATCTATTCATAGAAATTTATATCATTTTGATAAGTGTATGTTGAATTTATGAGACACTCCCTAAGCTATCAAACATGAAAAACACTATAGAAATAATCATTTCAAATGTTGAAACTATGAAAAATGAGCACACATAGAGGTATATTAGATATTTTTTGGAAATGTTGGTGGATGGTTTTTGATAAACCACCCAACAACAATCTTGGTGTCCCTCAATATTTTCTACAAATATTATATGTCGAGTGTTTCCTAGGGAGGCATGCCAAAGTATATTTCCAAGGTGTTGGTAAAGGGATGCAACAAGATAGACCCAAAGCACACCGAGTCACCCCAGTTCTTCCTACTCCACCTATTGCTTCCACGACTCTAGTACCTTACCTTAAGATTGTTTTAGATGTAGGGAGTCAAAGAATTTTTTCCATACATTCATTGAGTGATCATTTTATCACATAGAACCATCATGTTATGCACCATATGATGATGCATCACATCATTATGGTGATGCACTTGTTGCATCATTTTTGACTAGTACACCCTCCTCTTTGGCACATATTTGTGTGTCTCATTACTACATCATCTACTACAATATATGTTTGGGTCCTCTTTGACAGTCTAGTGAGGTTCCCATAGACACATCTGACTATGAGGTCCATGATATGTCAAAAGTAGGATTTGATAGAGCATGGAGTGGACCATTTCTAGGAGAGACATTAGGTGGAAGAGATGATGTTGGAGCACCAATAAGATTTAAAGTAATTTCACAATGTGTTTTATCTAAGTTATTTCATATTTTATAAGAGATATTTGTACTAATATATGTTTAAGTGCCAAAATATTTAACAGTTGATGATAGTGGACCATATTTCCTAGGTGCAGAAGGCTACGCAATCAACCATTTCATTTTTCCTATGGACTCAATATATAGTATCATTTAAATTATTATTTAGATGTTAATTTTTTAAATCTATTATGTTTAAATACATGTACATAGATTGATAGTCTAATATAATCTTATCTTTTTGTGTAGCAACCTAGTACTTTTACAACCATGTTGATGAAACCCGACCATCGGAATAAGTTGCACAATAGGTATATGTTTTTTTAATTCTCAAAATTATGATTATATGTGCATGTGAATTTAAATTGTGTTATATTCTTGTCAGTTTTATATAAGAAACCATCTCAACTACTTCATCCATCATGAGCCTATCTACTGTAGAAGCATCACAATAGGCATGTGTTTATTGCATATTGTAGATCTATTTGCATTTAGATATACAAGTAGATATATTTTTAGTAAATATGATTTATTTATCAACAACTATATGTTAATTTGTATCATTTTTATTTTACCTGATATAGTCCTCTACCTGATTCAACAATGTGATGAATGTGGGGCTATTTCTTTATATGAGGACTCTTGATCATCCTAGGGACAATCATATGTAGAATGCCTCGTAGAAAAGAGAGCAAGACTTGAGATATACAAGAATTTCATTTTTGATATAATATAGTTCAATATATTGATTTTGATGTCAAATTAATAATTTATAAATTCTAGTATATAAATTTCTATTTACTATTCTATCTTGTCAACCATTCACATAATTAATCTAATTTATGGTTTGAATTGTTATTGTGCAGGAAACTTTAGAGCCATAAATTTCTTTGAAGAGGCTTGATTTTGATGATCCAACACAGGATTAGGATTTGATATATATTGATATTTATTTAAGGTTTGATAGATCTTGAGATGGCTTATATGCCGCAATTTGTAAAACTTGTTATGAGTATGCATATATGCCAAACATGTATATTCCAAACATTTGATATATAAGAATTGATATTCAATCTAATTTGTGAATTACATTGGTAATTCATCTATGTTAGAGCTCATTCATATTAAGGTTTGCATACATTACATTCCATGATCGACCATATTTCTTTGAGGAGTTTTTTCAAACAATTCATTTCCTTTTCTATTGTACCACATTTTTGTCTACCAAAAAGTTTTTATTGAACACTCAAATTGAGAATACACATGATTTTAAGCTCTCTTGAATGAATTTACATTTGACATTATATTTTCTTTTGAACTCCTATAATGAAGTGGACAATTGATTTTTGTTTTCAAAAGAAGCTAAAATTATTGAAAAATGGTATGAGTTCAGCACTATATAATATTTTTTGAGAAGAACTATTTAAAAATATGCCTCAAAGAATTGTGGTTTCATATACAAGTCAAAAAACATGAACAGAGCACCTTATAAGAGTCTTATGGCATTGATTCTATTGATTTATTAAAAATTTCAAACAAATCCCATACAACTAAATGAAATATATGTCATTACAGTGTTCATTCAAAAGTAATATAATCATATTGATAAAAATCAATGTCACTCAATGATGCAAAATACTCTATACAAACCATATGAGTGATGCAACCATAAAAAAAAACCATTACAACTCAATTCAACATTCATTCCATTAAAACCTTCAAGCTTAATAACATGTAAAAGGTATAAAATCATCATGAATGAGAATCACTATCTTTCAAACATGATGCATAAACAAGAACATTATGTACAACATAGGGGTTTGATGCAACCTTCAAACAAAGTCCTTACAACTAAACAAGATACATGTTCATTATATTGTTCATGTGAAATATGTACAATAATCATGATCAACAATTAAGACATCAGTCAACCATGATGCATGAACAAACACTATATATGCACACCATATGAGTGTGATACAACCATCAAACAAAATAAATACAACTCCATGACATGCATGTTATTTGACCTTCCACATGTAATTTATATTATTGTAATGCACAAAAAAGAATGTTGATAACCATAATGCATGAATAAGCAAACTAGGCATACAACATGGGCTTGATGCACACTAGTCATAATGCACACTTCATACAAAAGCAATAACACTCATATAATATTGTCATATATGTAAATCAACCTTGACCCACACCAAACTTGTTATATCACAATTGTTGTCATATATTTCATTCAACCTAATATAATTAAGGTTTTGTATTTGGTAAGAACTTGTCCAAGCAAAGAAAGTGAGAGATGATGCTATAGGTCCATATTTGAACAAATAAAGTTTTTGTCCTAAGTCTTGAAAAATATTTCAAACAAAGGGGTGTTTTTGTCCTAAGCATCAAAATTGAACCAAAAAAACTGAAGACTAAAATTAACCACTTGGAAAAATAATGAAAAGATAATAAGATTTTATCATCAATGAAAAGGAGGTTAGTATGCTCTAAAAACACTTGAAAAAGAAGCAAACCAAAATGAAGAGATAGATAATGTATTTAATGAAGAGATTCTTCCTGCTCTCAAGAAGTTGAGATTCTACTCTATTCATCATGCAATCGAACTAATAGTTCCAATGCATCTAGATGGGTATGTTTAGGCTAGGCATGGTCCTATTTCAAACCAAAACATCCCAAAATAGTTTGAGCTACATTTGACTGACGATATCCCTTAATATTCCAAAGTGTAAAAAGATAGAAATCTATGATGAGCTATTACTTGGAAACCCTGTCACTTAGAAACAATTCATCTAAAGATACAATATCATGTAGGCTCCCTCTACAATAACCTATCTCAGTTTTTGATATCTCTAAAGTGTTTTCCCATGGTGTCGAGTTTTTAGTTGATGGAAAAAGAGTCAAATGCATGTAGTGTTACGTTGAAAAGGGGTGTAACTTTCATTTTGATCCTCATCTAACCAACCAAATAGTTCTAACACATTTGGGTGAAGCTACAATAGTGGTTTACAATTGAAGTGAGGAAGGAAAACTCACATAAAACAAATCCATGGCAAAAAATTGATTTTAGGGGTTCGTACGAACCTATTGGTTCGACCAAACCCATTAGGGGTTATCTAGAACCTAGGTTCAAGCGAACCCTCCTAATACTTTCCTGCCAAAAAAACCATCAAAACCCCTTATAGAAGGGGGTTCGAATGAACCCTGGTTCGAGCGAACCCCCTTTATTCCTCATCCCATCCCTAAGACACAAAAAAGCATGAATTTTTGTACTTCAAAGCTCAAGTTGAGGATGAAAATGGAGGAATCTTCACAAACCCAACTTGAATCAAGTAGTCCTTAGAATGAGCTATCCAACGAATATAATTTTAATATGTTTTGGTTTTATTATGTATTTGTTTTTTTAGTTTTATTAAACATAGGTTTTTCATCGAGAATGAAGGTCTCTATTCCGCACATGTGGAAAAAAAGAAGATTATCAAAAATATATATATATATATATGAGTGCAAATATTGAAGTCCTTGATCCAACAAAAAAAATAAAATTGAATTTCAATATATACAAAAAAAAGTTATGCATTATACAGTCGCGCTATGTCTGAATTGTAATTGGCTTGACTTCAAAACTTGATTAAAGGAAAAATATTCAATAAAAGACTATCTAACCAATTTGAAACACTAGATATTATAGTTACAAATCTAAATTTGAAAGAATTAGAATTTTATCCTTCTTGGAAAAAAATTTATGTGTTATACAGTGTGCATCACTTTTTAAAAATGTTGTTTTTTGAAAAAAAATAGTTTTTGTGGGAGATGGAAAAAGAAGTGCTATCTAATTCCAAAAATTTTGAAAAAAATATTTTTAGAATCTACAAACAAAATGTGATGAGACTCTAGTTTTCATCATCTTCAAATTTTTCATGGTTTAGCTGCTATAGATGCTCAAATGTGGAGATTTACTTTTAAAAAATAATTTCAGTGTCCAATTTGACCAAAAATTGTAAACCACTATTCTGAGATCACCCATCTATATTGGTGGGTTTATGCTAGGAATGGTTTTGTTTCGCACCCAAACACATTGAAACAGTTTGAGCTACATTGGACTGGTGATATCCATTAAGAGTTCAAAGTGAAAAAGGCAACAATCTTTGACAAGCTTTTACTTAGAAATTGTGTCACATAGAAACAATATTTCTAAGACTGCAGGATCATGTAGGGAATCTCTACAATAACCTCTCTCAATTTTTTATATCTCTAAGGAATTTTCTTGTGGTGTCAATTTTTCAATTGATGGAAAAAGGGTCAGTGCATGTAGTGTAAAGTTGCAAAGGGGTGTAACTTTTGTTATGATTCTCATGCGACCAAACCGACAATTCCAACACATCCAAATTGGCATGTTTATGGTAGGCATGGTCCTATTTCACACCCAAACACATTGCAACATTCTGAGCTACATTGGACCAACGATATCCCTTAAGAGTCCAAAGTGCAAAAAGTAAGCAATCTTTGACAAGTTGTTATTCAAAAACCATGTCACATAGAAATAATCCATCTGAGGCTATGGGATCATGTAGGGCCCATCTACAATAACCACTCTCAGTTTTTGATATCTCTAAGGCATTTTTCCATGGTGTCAAGTTTTCAATTGATGGAAAAAGGGTCAGATGCATGTAGTGTAAAGTTGCAAAGGGGAGTAACTTTTGTTCTGCTCCTCAAGTAACCAAACCGACAATTCCAACACATCTATATTGGTGGGTTTATGTTATGCATGGTCCTATTTCACACACAAACACACCAAGACATTCTGACCTACATTGTACCAACAATATCCCTTAAGAGTCCAAAGTGCAAAAAGGTAGCAATTTTTGATGAGTTCGCACTCAAAAATTGTCTCACTTAGAAATATTTTTCTAAGCCTATGAGATCACATAGGAATCTTCTACAATAATCTCTCTCATTTTTTGTTATCTCTAAGGCATTTTCCCATGGTGTCGAGTTTTTAGTTGATGGAAAAATTGTCAAATGCATGTAGTGTAAAGTTGCAAAGGGATGTAACTTTTTTTCCGCTCTTCATGAGACCAAACCAACAGTTCCAACACATCTAGATTGGTGGGTTTATGTTAGGTATGGTCCGGTTTCACACCCAAACACATCAAAACAGTTCAAGCTACATTGGACCAACAATATCCCTTAAGAGTCAAAAGTGCAAAAAGGCAACAATATTTGATGAGTTGTTACTTAGAAATTGTATCACTTAAAAATAATCTATGTGAGGCTATGGAATCATGTAGGGCCCTGCTACAATAACCTCTCTTAGTTTTGATATCTCTAAGGAATTTTCCCATGGTGTCGAGTTTTTAGTTGATGGAAAAAGGGTTGGATGGATGCAATGTAAAGTTGCAAATGAGTGTAACTTTCATTCTACTCCTCATGCAACCAAACCAACAATTCCAACACATCCTTATTGGTGGGTTTATACTAGGAATTGTCATGTTTTACACCCAAACACAATGAAATGGTTTGAGCTACATTAGACTAGTGATATCCCTTAAGAGTCCAAAGTGCAAAAAGGAAACAATCTTTAATGAGATTTTACTCAAAAAATGTGTCACTTAGAAACCATTTGTCTAAGGCTATGGGATCATGTAGGACCCCTCTACAATAACCTCTCTTATTTTTGATATCTCTAAGGTGTTTTCCTATGGTGTCAAGTTTTTAGTTGATGGAAAAAGGGTCAAATGCATGTAGTGTAAAGTTACAAAGGGGTGTAACTTTCATTTTTCTCCTCTTGCGACCAAATAGACAGTTCCAAATTTTTTGAATTATTGTGTTTATGCTAGGAATGGTCCTATTTCAAACCCAAATAGACCAAAACAATCTGAGCTACATTGGATCAGCGATATCCCTTGAGAGTCCAAAGTGCAAAAGGGTAGCAATCTTTGATGAGTTGTTACTCAAAAACTATGTCACTTAAAAACAATCCATCTAAGGATACAAGATCATGTAGGGCCCCTTTACAATAGCCTCTCTCGATTTTTGATATCTCTAAGGAGTTTTCTCATGGTTTTGATATTTTAATTGATGGAAAAAGGGTCAAATGCATGCAGTGTAAAGTTGCAAAGGGGTTTAACTTTCATTTTTCTCCTCATTTGACCAAACCAATAGTTCCAACACATTCAATTTGGAAAGTTTACACTAAGAATCAATGAATAAGTGAAATATTTACTCAAATACACATAGTTCATGAAGTACACACATGAATACAAAGTATACACATGAAAACATGCAAGTCACAAAGTATGTAATGGAATATACATAAGTCACAATGTATACACATAAGTTGTAAAGTATATACTTGAATACACATAAGGTATAAGTCATAATTAATGATAAATACACATGCCTACAACATTCAACATACAATTTACACAATGCACATGATATCATCATTCGAGAATTGTTATCAAATATACGATTTACAAAATTCCACTAGTCCTTCTCTATTTACTCATTTGGAGATGCAACTGATAGAATAAGAAGTATATAAATTAATATATAGAAATTGAAAATTGTGGAATAGCATATAACAAAATAATTAGAAACAAATAATCATCATGTTCTTCCACAACAGTAGCACATTGACATTCTAGAGTGACAAGCACATGTAGCAACCATCAAGATAGCAATTAAACTACATACAACTATCATAAAAAAAATTCAATAATAGACCATAGAAGAGAAAATATAATGTCAAATTTACTAATTTGTCACATACCTTTTCCAAAGGACGAAAACTAGCTATTGTTGCAAAAACTCCATGGTTCATTATTCCACGAACATCGCAATATACATAGAATGAAAAATCTATATGATCATTAGATTCTAAACAACCTAAATGATAATGACATGCTAATGCAAACTATAAAATATGCTTAGAATAACAAATCTATATTATTCTAAAGAACCTAAATAATGAACCTTAGAAAATCAAGCAATTTAATTCTTATGAAAATTAATCAAAATAACATGAACAATATCATACCAATCCCATACAACAAATGATCCAGTACTCAAGTGTGCCTGTAGGGTCATCTCTTACCTTTAAAGTATCGAATAATGCTTAATGATCAGCACTATTAATTTCCCATAGTTCCTTTGTTTTTCATCTAGCATGATGTCTCAATAACTTAACATTTGTTGCTATAACAAGGTACAAATATATGAGAATGGTCTTGTTTTTCTCATAGTTTTCAAATGCAGGTATGCCATTCTTTCTAATCACATATGTTCGTAACCAAGTTCCAAAAATAACAACTGAACCTGTATGATCATTAGTTTTTTATCAACAACTAAATATACTTAGAATAAAAAATCTATATTATTATAAACAAACTAAATGATGATGAAATGGTAATGCAAACTAGAAAAGATGCTTAGAATAACAAATCTATATTATTCTAAACAACCTAAATGATGATTAAATGATAATGCAACTAGGTTTCAAAAACAACAAATGAACCTGTAAGATACATGAATCAATCATCATTTATCATCGGTTGTGTTGGCTTCTTCTTTCCCTATACACATCGTGCCAACCAATAGTTTTATCCCTCTCCATTCCCTTGCGGTGCTACAACTACATAGACATGTCCTAGCTATACAATATATGAAAGATGGTCATAGTCAAGTGAACTTTCCATTTCATCTTCTAAAGAGGATTGTGCTACAAATAAAGGGGTTGGGTACTATGGAATCCATGTATCTACGCACTCATTTGACTTGCATCAATCCCAATCACATTGAATATAATTTTGATAAAAACAAGTTAACTTGCATGTCCATATGGTCCATGCATTTGCATTTGAGCTTTGAAATGAATTCATCTTAGAAAATTCACTAATTGTTTGACATTTCAATTTGTCTCCCAATGTGCTCTCCTCAACCAACCAAAAGAACCTACACACTTGTGAATCAAGTGTCACTCCTCATGATAATGCATAAGTACACCAATCAACAATACAACGTGCACCACTAAATGTTGCACCACCTCTAATAGTCATTTTTTCCTTAACCAGATCTCTCTTCACACATGCACCTATGCCATCATGCTCACCTTTTCCATGCCCAACTTCAAAAAACTCCAAATATGTGGTACACCCCTCTCTCTATTATTAATAGAATAATATTATTAATATATTATGTTATGATATATTTTATATTATATATTATATATTATGATATATATAAATATATATTTATTATATATAAATATACTATATATATTTATATAATATATATACTATATATTAATATTATTATTAAGGTATAATTATATAGTAAATAAATTATTTTATATATTAATCTGTATCCTTCTTTTAGGTCTCTCCCACTCCCTCTCCCTCTCAGTTCCCTCCCACTCCCCCCCTCTCTCTCTCTAACTCTTAGGTATTTCTCTCTCTATCTCTCAAGGCTCTCCCACTCACTCTCTCAAGTCCCTCTCACTCCCCCCTCTCTCTCTCTCTCATCTCTACCTACCTCTATCCCTCCCAAACCCTTCTATAATATATTTATTATTTATTAAAATATTAAATTAATATATTTTTTATATTTATATAATATATTTATTATATATTAATATATTATATATTTATGTATAATATATATTTATATAATATATTATATATTAATATTATTATTAAGGTATATATATTATATATATTATATTATATATTAATATGTATGCTTAGGGGAAGCTTAAAATCTTGTATAATAAGTAATGGATATCCATAAATTTTAGTTTTATACCAACCAAATAATATGTATGCATAGGGTAAGCTTAAAATCATATACAATAAGTAATGGATACCTATTTATAAATGATATATTTGGTTGTTTATAAACCAAATAATACATAAAACTAGTATTATGTATTATTAATATATAATAAATGTATTATATATTAATATATATAATAAATATATTATATATTAATATATATAATAAATATATTATATATTAATATATCATAATATATTATATAGTATATTTAATATATATACTATATATTATATATTATATATAAAATATCGTTTATACTATTTAGTATATAAATAATATATATTATATATCTTATACTCTCTCCCTCTCTAGCTCTAGCACTACTAGGTCTCCCACTCCCTCTCTCTCTCTCTCTCTATATATATATATATATATCAGGTCTCTCCCACTCCTTCTCTCACTCTCTCCCTCTCAAGTCTCTCTCTCTCTCTCACTCTCCATCTCCCTCTCAAGTCAATCTCCCTCTCAATTATCTCTCTCAAGTCTCTATCTCTCCCTCTCTCTCTCCCTCCCTCCCTCCCTCTCAAGTCTCTCTCTCACATAGACACTCTCCATCTCCCTCTCTCTCTCCTTCTCAAGTCTCTCTCCATCTCAATTATCTCTCCCAGGTCTCTCCCAACCCCTCTCTCTCCCTCTCTCTCTCAAGTCTCTCCCACTCTCTCTCCCTCTCTCTCTTAGGTCTCTCCCATGCCCTCCCTTCCTCCCTCTCTCTCTCTCTTGGGCCTTTCATTCTTTCTATCCCTCTCACCCTACCTAGAAAACTCTATCTCATTCCCTCTCTCTCTCTCCATTCCAAACCCCTCTCTTCTCAAGTGTCTCTCTATCTCTCTCCCTCTCTCCCTCCCAAACCCCTCTCTTCTCAGGTCTCTCTATATCTCTCTACCTATCTTCTTCCCTCTATCCCTCCCACCCTCTCTATCTCTCCTTGCTCTCTCACTCCCTATATACCTCCCACCCTAAACCCTAAAATCTCTCTCAGTTCCTCTCTCTCCCTCTCAAGTCTCTCCCTCCCTCTATCCCTCCCACTCCCTAATTGAAAGACTATGCATTAGAAAAGATTAGTGCTCCTCTTTCCGAAGAGAATAAAGCCACATTAGCTACATTGTTCACTAAGGAATCCAAAATGAAGCAAAGTGTGAAAACCATTATGGGGTGATCCCATAATAGTGGTTTACAATTTTTGGCCAAACTGGACACTGAAATTATTATTTTTAACTAAATCTTCACATTCGGGCACCTATAGCGGCTAAACTGTGAGGAATTTGAACATGGTGCAAACTAGAGTCTCATCAAATTTTGTCTGTAGATTCTAAAAATATTTTTTTCAAAATTTTTGGAATCAAATTTCACTTCTTTTTCCATCTCCCACGAAAATATTTTTTTTTCAGAAAACAACATTTTTAAAAAGTGACGCACACCGTATAACACATAAGTTTTTTTCCATGAAGGATAAAATTCTAATTCTTTCAAATTTAGATTTGTAGCTCTGATATCTAGTGCTTCCACTTGGTTAGATAGTTTTTTATTGAATATTTTTTCCTTAATCAAGTTTCAAAGTCAAACGAATTACAATTCAGACACATCATGATTGTATAACGTGTAACTTTTTTTGTATATGTCAAAATTTAATTTAATTTTTTTTGTTGGATCAAGGACTTCAATATATAATGCACTCATATTTTTCAATTTTTTTTTTGATAATCTTCTATTTTTCCAGATGTGAAGAACAAAGAAATTCATTTTCGATGAAAAACCTATGTTTAATAAAACTTAAAAAACAAATACATAACAAAACCAAAACATATTAAAATTATATTCATTGGATAGCTTGTTATAAGGAATACCATAATAATTTGAAATAAATTTTAAATGAATTCATTTGATCCCACAAAATATAAATTAAAAGTGATTTTTTATCAGCATTTTGATAGGTGTAAAGGAGACACATTTATAGGTATGGTTTAAAACTAGCGAAGTTCTATCCAAGGGGGTTTGATATAAGGTGATTTGATCAAACCCTCTTCAATTGGAATCCTTAAAATGGAACTTTTTAAGGCTTAAATCATTATATTTTCTAAAACTATGTGATTTCAGCTAAAATTTGTTCCTCTGAGGAATTGTAAACCACTATTATGACAGCACCCTATGGGTAGAGATCAAAATGATCCTAAGAGGCTTCATAAAGAGTCCATTGAAAAGATTGCAAATCTAGCTCAACTATTGGGAATGACTCCAAAAAGAAAAGAATAGATGCAAGCTAAGATGTTTGCTTTGGATGTGAATAATGATGAATATACATAGAATGATGATTCTCAACATGATCATGAAACAAAGGAAGGAAATGTAGAAGGTAACGTTCTTTTAGAAGTGGAAGAAATTGGTGTTGAAAATGTTATCAGTGAAGTAAATGCTAAAGTTGATAAGAATGTTGAAGAAGGAGAAGTTACCAAATAAGACATTGCAAAGGAGGATACTTATACACCTCCTTTGATATCTAAAGTGAATGTTGAGAATGTTCAAGGCCAATCAGAGATAATCACTCCTCTAGATGAGACAAAATTGTCTACCGGTGAGATAGATACATGAAATAATGATGAGCAAAAGAGTGAAGATGCATTTGATGATGTAGAAGGAAATAAAGAAGTGGAGTTACCAGTTAACACTAGTGACAAGGAATTAAAAGAGAAGGATGCATAGGAGATCTTAAAGGTCACTAGTGAATCTCCTTACACCTCCAAAGATTCTTTAAAGAATTTGTTAAGCATGCAGCTTAAAATCCAACCTATAGTTTATGACCAACTATTACAACTTCCTATACAATAAGGGAATGTGGTCATCGAGAAGATTTACCCTCTTCACAAGCTTGAATTGGGATATTTTTTCCAGACATCTACCTAAAAAGAGATAATTGAGATAGATTAGAAGAGTGAAAAACTAATTCACAAGGCTGTGAAAGTTTTACATGAATCCATACTCAGTGCTATGATTGGCAACACCCTCTCTAGTGTGGAAAACTTGTATTTTTCACTTGATTATTTTAATGAGTATGCCACCAATTTTAAGGGAAAGATAGAAAAAGAGTTTGAGAATAATTTGGATGAGAAAATATTAATAGATGTCATGGAGAATGTGCATGCATGCAATAAATTTCAAGAAAATATCAAGGGTGTGTAGACTTGTGTGGTAGAGGCCAAAGCCTTGTTTCAATTTTGTATGAAGTTTCTTGGATCAACCAAAAATATAAAGGATGTGATGGACTCAATTGAGTCCCAAATTGATAAAGCTTCTAGTGCCTATGATATGGCACATGACTTGGATGGAAACACAAGGGCAACAATAGAGAGTCTACATGAGAAGTTCTTCCAACTACAAGCATAAAAAGAGAAGATCATTTTGTAGTTTGGTAATCTTAGGGATTTGGTAAAATCTAAGCTCATATTTATTTCTAATGCCCTATTGAGTGTTGATGAGGCTAAAAAGCTTAATCTGGTACCCAACAATCTAGATGAAGGTGAAGAACTCCCGATGGAGTTGGAGACTCAAAGCGGAATGCTTGGGATAGAAAAGAAGAGTTGGGAGGATGGAAAACAAGAATGGAAATCCCATCTTGAAAAGTAACAAGAGTCAACTTCCTCCTTTGGGTGACAATAGTTATTTCTTTTATGCATTTTAGTTTACTATTTCAAATTTCTATGTACACATGCAGAAGATATAAGGTAGATACACACACACACACACACACACACACACACACACACACACACACACACACACACACACACACACACACACACACACATACACACTTTTTAGGGGGAGATTTGGTATATGAGAAGATTGTTGTTGTATGTGCCATTTACCCTTGATGTCAAAAGGGGAGAGAAATTTTGGAAATAATTTTTGCATGTTGTGATCAATGACAAAGGGAGATATTGCTTGAAGAATAAAGAGTTTTTCATTGATGTATTTGTTGGAAACATGAGCATGTGGGATGAGCACAATGGTATGTGCAAGATCATCATGGAAAAAATAGGCCCTTAAGTGGACATAAAATTTAGAAAAATTAAAGATAGACAACTTAACATAAAAAATTTCAGAATAAGTTATCTATATTATTTTAAAAATATGTAAGAATAGAATCTATATAGTAAAAAAAAAAAAAAAATAAATTTGGGAAAATTTGAAATTCATTGTAGTAGCTAAATTTGAAAAATGAAGTAGGTTAACCAAACCCAATAAAAAAAAAAAAAAAAATATTTTTTAGATATAAGTAGAGAAGTCTGATGTGATGCACATATTTTGTTGTAATTTTTTCCAAGTAAATAATGAATTTTTACAACTTTTAAAAATATATAAAACTCGTATGTTTGACCACCTTAACTTGGTCAAAACTTCATGAAATTCATTTTTTTAATCCTATAGGATGAAGCATAGAATGTGACACATGTTTTGGATTCAAAAATGTGATACCATTTGAAATCTATAGATTTTTTTCAATTAACTTATCAATTAGGACTTTAGTCATAATTCAAATAGAAAATGAATAATAATTATTTATTGAATTCAAAGTAAAGCATAATTTGTGGGTATGTGTAGGATCATGGTGCGCCAAAAAGTGGCAATATTATGGGGGTAAGTGGCTGACGACTTTTTTTTCACCCAAAATTAATGAAACGAAAAGGATTTTTAGAGGAGATTCTCAGCTTTCCAAAAATATAAATTATGATTTAATTTGAATTTAATAAATAATTATTATTCATTTTCTATTAGAATTATGACTAAAGTCCTGATCGATAGGCTGATTGAAAAACATCTATAACTTTCAAGCGGTATCATATTTTTGAATCCGAAACATGCATCACATTCTATGCTTCACATACTATAGGATTAAAAAAGAAAAATTAAATTTCATGAAGTTTGCCAGTTCAAATGACGAAGTTTTTATATTTTCTAAAAAGTTGTAATAAAAATTCATAATTAATTATTTACTTGGAAAAAATTACAAAAAAAAATATGCATCACATCTGAACATGAGTCCTCTATTTATATATAAAATATTACAAAAAATAATTATTAATTTATTATGGTTAGGTGGATTGCATTACTACTTCTTATTTTTCCCAGAAATTTAAGTACTACTCATTGAAATTTCAAATTTTCACCAAATAGATTTTATTTATTTTTAAATAAACCTAGTATTTTAGAAACTAAATTCAATTTTCTACAAATTCTATTCTTACATATTTTTGAAATAATATAGATAACTTATTCAAATATTTACGTCAAGTTGCCTAACACTGATTTTTCTAAATTTTTTGCCACTTAAGGGTCTGCTTTTTGCATGATGATCCTGCACATACCCTTGTATTGGTGGAAAACTAAGAATCTCCTTTAAAAACCCTTTTTCGTTTCATCAATTTTGAGTAAAAAAAAGTTGTCAGCCACATACCCTACACATACCCATCATATCACCACTTTTTGGCCCATCATGATCTTGCACATACCCACAAGTTGTATAGTTTTGCATTGTAGTGTTTTCATTGATGTCAACATTATATTATGGTATGAAGACCATTGTGTAGATTAGTTTAGATAGATTGAGAATGTTTGAGGATTATTATGAAAGGTAAATTTGCAATAAAATTTGATTCAATAAAGGTGGTTGATATGGAAATTGATTAAGTATCAATACATGTGTTTCTGTGTATAGGACACCCAATTTTTGTGTTTGCATCAATCCACTGTATAATTTCTTGCTTTGTGCTTCTAATATAATTATGTTGGATGTTAGAGGAACCTAAATCCATACTCTCATCTTGTTTTGGATCTAGGTGTTGAAGTTATGAGTGAAAGTGTATCAACTTGACAGTAATAGGTGTTTTCTAGTTTAGTGCATATGTTTTGGTGAATTTGCACTTCTCTACATTTTGGAATCTAGCTTTGTAGTTCTATGGGAAGATTGGAAAGTATCAGTAGTGTGTATATTCCAAATGACAGATTTTGGAGGTCTGTGTGTCTAAATGTGGGTGTATAGCTGGAAAATTTTGTTATTAGGTCATTACCAGTGCCGACCTAATGAGTTTTGTTTGTTTTGGAGTTTAAATATGTTTTAATTTGTTATGTGGGTGCTATTTTTGGGTTCATTCCAACCTATTTTGATTTTTTATGAGTTTTGAATCTTGGCACAAAGTGTATATGTATGGATCTTGAGCCAACAAGTTACATTTTTCATATTTCATCTAATTAGGCTGACCTAATTGATGTTGTAGATGAAGTAGATATATATGATCTTTTTGGTATTTTGGGTGTTTTGATATGTGATAAGAGTTTTTGGATATGAATTGTGCAAATATAGAGTGAATGCAAAGCAAAGCAAAGTATAAATTAGGATTAGTATGAAGTGTGTAAAGTCTATATTTTGAGCTACAATGGATCTGCAACTCAAGCAAATGTTAGATGCAATTATAACAATTCAAAACTTGGTTGTGTGCCACAATCTCATCTATCTATCTCTTCTTTCAGTGGGTAGTGATTCCACCTACAATGAGCACTTATGTAATATACTATAACTGGTTATAATATATTAGTGAGCTAATCCTTAATGGTTTTTCCCATTTTGGGTTTTCCACATAAAAATTTGGTGTTCATGTGCTACATGATGTTGGTTATTTTCATTCTTTTATTCATTACTGCAAGTTGACTATACTTTGATGATTGAATGCTTAATTATTTAAGCGGTTTAAAAGAATATTAATTCAACCCCCCTCTTAGTCTTTTGAGTGTTCAACATGGTCAAGTTCATATTGATATACAAAATATTTTGGATAATCATAGTCTAGTTTTCAATGACATTCCACCTAGAATGCCACCAAAGAGAGGTTTACCTCGTATCATAGAGCTTGAACTAGGATCAAAACTAGTTATGACCACCCATTACCACCATCCCCAAATGTATGAGGAGATAGAGAGGGAAATAAAGAAAATTGTTGGATATGGGCTACATTATACTAAGCTCCAACCCCTTCACATCCTCTATGGTGTTGGTAAAGAAGAAACATAACAATCTTTGAATGTGCATAGACTACCAAGAAATGAAAAAGACAAACAATAATAATCAATACCCCATAGCATGGATGGATGAGTTGATTAATGAATTGCATGGTGTGGTATACTTTTCAAAGATTGATTTGAGATCTAGATACCACTAGATTTGCATAAGGGAGGAAGATATGTAGAATACTACTTGGTATCACTATGGGCATTTTTATTTCCTAGTTATGCCCTTTGGTGTCACCAATGCTTCGATAACTTTCCAATCATGAATGAATCATTTTTTTGGTAAGTATTTGATGAAGCTTGTATTGGTTTTCTTTGATGATATTATGATCTATAGTAAAACATGGGAAGAACATATGAAGCACTTGGATATAGTCTTGGGAATCCTATAACAATAGTCTATCTTTGCAAAGATGTCCAAATGTGAGTTTGGGACAGCAAAGATATTATAGTTGGGACATACATGTCATAAGTGCTAAAGGAGTTCAAGCTGATCAAAAAAAGAACCAAGCCATCTTAGACTGGCCTCCTCCCATGAATCTATCTTAGCTAAGAGGTTTCTTTGGAATTTGTAGCTACTATCGAAGGTTTTTTGGAGGATTCTCTCAATTTGTATGCCCCCTCACCAATTTGACTAAAGTAGGATCCTTTGAATGGATAATAGAAGCACAAAGGACCTTCAATAAATTGAAAGAGGTAATGATCTCTTGTTTGGTTCTTGCAATTCTTAATTTTTCAATTTCATTTATTGTAGAATGTGATGCTTCTAATGAAGGGATTAGAGCTTTTCTCTCTTAGAAGGGATGCCCCATAGCATTTGAAAGTTTGAAATTGAGAGATCATGAAAAAGGAGACCACATATATGATAAGGAGATGCTAGCTATAATGCATGCCTTGGATAAGTTTTGACAATACTTGGTGTGTAGAAGATTTGTAGTTAAGATAGGCCATAATAGTATGAAATTCTTCCCAATTCAATAAAATTTGAATGACAAGCAACAAAAATTGGTCAAAAAACTACACACAAATGATTTTTATATTGAATATATCAAGGGAAAGAAGAATATTGTGGTGGATACACTTTCTAGGAAATCTACACTATACCATGTGTCCATCATTTCAATTGATTGGAAGGATTCAATCATGAAGAGGTATGCTAAGGACCCTTTTGCTACCAATTTTTGGGAAGGTGAAGATAAGGATGACTAGTATACAGTGGAGGAAGGCCTAATACTATTCAAAAACTAGGTATTCTTGGTACTAGGATCTAAGGTTAAGGATAAAACATTGGAAGCTTATCATAATGCACCAACAATAGGGCACCTAGATTCTACAAAACTTACCCAAAGATCAAAGAAAGGTTTTACTTGGAAGGGTCTTAAGGAGGATGTTCACTCACACATCCGGGAATGTGTCACATGCCAACAAGACAAGGGAGAACAACCTCTTCTAATCCTAGGATTAATACAACCTCTTCTAATCCTAGAGCACAAGTGGGAAAGCATCTCCATGGGTTTCATCACCAAATTACCCAAATCTCAAGGCAAATATTGCATCTATATTACAGTGGATAGCTTGACCAAGTATGCTCATTTCTTTTCCATCTCTAGTGACTATAAATCTCCATAAGTTATCAAATTGTTCTTCAAGGAAGTTCTCCAATTGTATGGGTTACCTAAGAAAATTGTCAATGATAGAGATAATCATTTCCTTAATACTTTTTGGAAGGATTTATTCCATTTTCTAAACACCAAACTCAGCCCTAGCGCAATTCATCATCCTCAAACTAATGGGCAAACCAAAATTGTAAACAAGTGGTTGGAAGGATACATGAGGAACTATGTCACTAATTAGTAGGTGACTTGGATCATATGGTTGCATTTGAGAGAATATTGGTACAAGAAAAATCATCACATGTCCATTTGAATGTCTCTATTTAGATCCCTCTATGGAAATGATGCATTGAAATTTGCAAAATTGGTCCTCATAGACAATAGAGTTCCAAAAACAAGTGATTTGGTTAATCAAAGTCAATTTACATAATGAGAACTCTCGAGGAAATATGTATGCAAATAGAAAACACATAGAGAGAGCATTTGAGGTGGGAGATATGGTGTTCATCAGGTTGTATCGATATAGACAAATGTCCATCAAGAAAGGAGGAGCAAAGAAGCTTAAGTCTAAATTCTATGGACCATAAAAGATAATTTGAAAGGTTGGAGAAGTTTCCTATGAAGTTGAGCTATTGAAAGATAGTAGAATCCACAATTTCTTCCAAATATCATGCCCAAATAAGGTTTTGGGATTAAATATATCTACTGCTATTAAGTTACCACTCCTAGATGTTAAAGGGAAACTCATCCTTATTTCGGAAGCTATGATTGATACTAGGGTCAAGAATCTAAGGAACTAGAATATCACAAAGTATCTTGTTAGATGGAAGGACTTTCCAATTTAAGATGATACTTTGGAAGGGCCTAAGATCCTAAAGTATCCAAATTTTCATTGCTTGAGGACAAGAAATTATGGGAAGGGAGGATTTTTCATGTCCCTTTTTACTGAAAGATAGTTGCAAAGTGGAATTTGAGATTCCTACCACATTCCTCCATAGAAGCTCATGTTGATCTACAATTTGGGACATAACATATATTGTAAAGGTCCCAAAACCTATTTGGAGCTCATGGGAGAAGGATCATCTATCAGGAGGATGTCATCATTAGAAGATTGGAAGCTCAAGCTCATTGTGCTAGAATAGAGTCGATTCTGAGAATCCTTTTGCATTCCTTTGTAGGAGTGTGTTTAGGTGTGCAATTCAGAACATAACACCTATGATGACACTTAACATCATATCCAAATATTAAGGGAGAAGTATTGGGTATTGAAGAGATATTGGTATTAAAAGGCAACTGTGATAGTCAATTGGCACCCACTCCTATAGGTTTGAAGGATAAGGCATGGCAGGATCATGCAAAAGTAACAATGAAGTTTTAGGAAGATAGAATAGGCAAGAAAATCATGTGTATGGGTCTATAAGAAGGAACACTTATGCCAAAGGAATCTACATTAGCCTTTAGGCCAGCCTAATGTAGCG
This sequence comes from Sequoia sempervirens, assembly GCA_007258455.2. Taxonomy (NCBI): domain Eukaryota; kingdom Viridiplantae; phylum Streptophyta; class Pinopsida; order Cupressales; family Cupressaceae; genus Sequoia; species Sequoia sempervirens. Next base: position 123,882 of record VDFB02111772.1, read on the forward strand.
TGTTGGGAATACAAATTCTAGTTTTGGTGCTAATTAGGGCTCAAGGTTGACCTGTTCCTTAAGGGGAATTGTTAGCATATAAATGTAGGAAGTCAATTCATTCAAGGGTATCAAATTATTATGTCATTTTCTTGTAAATTTGTGACATTTATGTTCTATTTCCTTTTATGGATGAAAACCTATAGGAGTTGTGTTAATTGGATGAAAACCTAATGTTCACTAGGATAAGAGAATGAAACCCCTTTGGTCCCCGAGGGCATTCTCACTTAGGGATTGCAATTGAGCTTCAAAGATTTGTAGGGATGTTAGTATTGCTCTTTGATCTATGGTGATTAGCCAAATCATTCTAGATAATTCTTCTAAATTGTATCCAATCTACTATATACATTTTAGAGTTTTCAGCATATTATGAAGTAATATATGTTGTGCCAAATTTTATGTGTTTGAATTCCATTTGCAAATTAGTATTTTTTCAAATTGTATGTTAGGGACATTACACCACCTCTATTTGATATGGTATCTTGGGTTTGGAGAGGTGAAATTAATTGCAATCTAAACATGAGCTAACTAAATTTTGGCTTAGATAGGTCTCATGTCCTAGTGACATCAACAACAAGCCTTGCATATGTTATTGAGTTTTTAAACCTATAATCCACGTGAGTTATGATACATCAAAACCCTTGGGTCAAGAGATGGTGATATAACACATATTTAAACCCATCACTTAATTGGAAGTGATAATATATTTCAAGTTCATAGTCTTCAAATTTTATGTTGTCGATAGATTGGAAAATAACAATGAAATTAAGTTCTTGGAACATTGCAAATTAGATGTGAGATTACAAAAATATAGCAACATAAAAATAAATTGGGTTCAATAAGCATCAACCTTGCAAGCTTCAAACACATTAACATGGAGCTTAGGTGACCATTAAATTATAATATATAAAAGCAATCAAGTTCGTAAAATAAAAAAAAAGTGCCAAGATATGGATTTGAGGCATTAAACAAAATATAGTGTACAAATTGGTCTTAATTACAAATTACATTAGCACTTATAGACATGAAATGGATGCTCAAATACAATTAAAAATATTTAGGGTTTGGAAAAGGTTTAAATCACATAAATATTAGAACCCAATAATGTAGACTAAAATTATAGGTAATACCAAATTTGACAATATTGCCCAATTCAAGTATAAAGGGATATTTGTGTTAGACAAACATAAAGATATTGACATCTTAAACATGAGTTGTTTTACACAATTCAATATAATGTTGGGTTAAACTAGTTCTTGGGTTAGATTTAGTGGATTAACCTTTAGTGGTCTTTAGCACATGATTTTGTGCTAGTTGTATTGGTCCATGGTTTTGGAGCTCATTTTTTTAATCCCATGGTTTTGCATGTATGAAAGTCTATATAATGGCTTGGTGACTCCATTGTATGTGTGGCTGGTTGAAGCCTCCAGGCTCAACCCGGTTGGGGCTAAGGGTTAATATGAAGATCTTCATTGTTGGTTTTTCCCTAGTTTGGGGTTTTCCAGGGTAAATCACTTTGTTGTGATTATGTTCTTGTTCCATGCTTGATTTGTGTTTTTGTTTTTATTCTTCATCTGGTTCCTAATAAGTGGTATTAGAGCAAGGTTTTGGGATTTGATTTTTGCTTGCATGTGTAGATTTGTGAGTTGCATGTACTTGCATGTGTGCTGCATGTACTAGCATGGACTCACATGTGGCTTGCATGTGCTTGCATGTTGATGCATGTGATATTTCCTAGTGTTTAAGGTTTTGGGTATTTCTTTTGTGAAGATTTCTTAGCCTGACAAGCTTGAGGAAGTCTAAAGGAATTAGCTTAAGATTGAGCCTTGGAGAAGTATTGAGCAATCCGATGGATGCATTGATGAAGAAAGTATAATGGGAGAAGTTTGAGCATGTGTACAACTGAAATGTTAACAAAGTGACATGGTGAATGAGCTTATTCTAGTTGTGATGGATGTCTTGTTTGGCTTTCAAGATGAAGTTGGATTTCTCTCAAATTTATCAAGACAAAAAGTTGAGAAAGTCTATGCATGATTGGTCTTGGTTGTTGCTATAGGCATGTTTCCTTGTTAAAGTTGTATGTAGGTGCCCGCAACCAAGGCTGGCTATAGCAAGAACAAAATTGTAATGGAGTAGTATGTAAAATTTAATACATGTATTTGGGATGATGGTTGTAAGACCTAGTATGGCATGCTCAATCCCTGAAAGGAAATGCTGGTAAGAGATGAGTTCTCCCAGGTGGTAAGGGGGGCTTAGAGTCATGTGGATTCCTGGTTTGATGTCAATCTCAGTGATAGAGAGGGCATTGCACTTGGTTCTTATGAAAGGGGGTTTTGGTGCTAACCCCAAGACCAAGTTTAAAGGAGGGATTGTTGGGTTAAACTAGTTCTTGGGTTAGATTTAGTGGATTAACCTTTAGTGGTATTTAGCACATGGTTTTGTGCTAGTTGTATTGGTTCATGGTTTTGGAGCTCATGTTTTTGAGCCCATGGTTTTGTATGTATGTAATTCTATATAATGGCTTGGAGACTCCATTGTATGTGTGGCTAGTTAAAGCCTCCAAGCTCAACCTAGTTGGGGATGAGGGTTAATATGAAGATCTTCATTGCTAGTTTTTCCCCAGTTTGGGGTTTTCTAGGGTAATTCACTTTGTTGTGATTGTGTTCTTGTTCCATGCTTGATTTGTGTTTTTGTTTTTATTCTTCATCTGGTTCCTAACATATAAGTAGCTCAATATAAAGTAAGTTCAAGGCTATACCTTAAAATAGAAGAACATTAGGAGTAAAGGCCATACCTCTAAATTTTAATATTTGCTTTAGATACTTTTGCAAGGGTTTCAATCCAATCTGAAAGCAAATTGGATTGACATGATAACAAAATACATGAAATTATTGAAACTAAATACAACTTGATCTAATTATTGCATATAATTTGATTTTCATAACAAACCAAATGCATTCAAACCAAAACCTTACCCAAGACATCAAGACTCTAAAACAAATTACTTTAGTTAATGATAAATACTTAATTATTTAGAGTAACAAGATATATAATAGACATACATTCTACAATTTGCATGACCAACCAACATTATCTTTAGTTGGAGGTGTGTGCCTCTTTTAAATACAAATAAAGCTAATATCTCTTTCGATTGCCAACCTAAAAGCACAACAAAAATAAAGCAAGAGAAAAAAAAAAAAAAACTATACTCCATAAAATATGAGGTCTATGGAGATTATTAATTAGTTGACATGCTATATATAGTGTGAGATTTGAGCTTGAAACAAATCTCACACCTACAACCACTATTGAGTCATCAGAAAACAAGTTTAAGTTGTTATTTAATAGTAAACTAGCTACCGTTTACTAGTAAAAGCCTCCAAAATATCAGGTAAAAGCCTCCAAAATCTCACTTATCACATAAAAGCCAGACAAATATTGATTTGACAGTTGGATGGGAACATTTTATTTCCATTTGCAATTTTTTTTTATCAATTTGATGACAACTTTCATTTTTCATTTGCATTGTTTTATGTTTTACATCTATATGCAAATATTTTAGAAAAAATAAAGATTTGTCTAAGTTTATTTTATTCCATTATTTAACACTTATTATTAATTGTTTAATCCAACCAAATGTACAATTTAAAATATATGCATACATAGATACATACTCTCTAACATATTGACATACATATAATTTTTTATCGATATAATCCATGAACCTCTTTAGGTAGTGCTAGTTAGCTGATAGGCTTCTTATTATGGACTTTCCAGTCCACAGGCCAACGGAAAATTGGTGTAAGTGTTCTTTGGTTTGCTTGCACAACTAGCTAGGAAGACTTTTCCCTGTCTTCATCCAGGAACCTGATAGCTTCTAGGTTCTGGTTAGGCTTAGGTCATTAACTAAGCTCTGTTTCAACTCCTCTCCAAGAGTTTCTCAACTTTGTGCTTCACCTTGGAAGACTAACACCAATTTGAATTAGCAACTTTCTCCTACACTTAGAAGACTCTAAGTGCCAACATCACACAACACCTTGAACTACTTGCAGGGGTGTCAGAGATACTAGAAACATGCCTTTCACATCCAATTAGATCCATATTGGATGGTCTTCAATCTTTACTCTTACTGATTTCAAGAATTTGCCTTGAGAAGGCCTAATTCCTTGTAGCCCTTGACAGTGTCCTTTTTGATTTTCTTGGTCAAACTTTCCAAACAACCTAGAAAACAAACTTCACTTTCAAATACACTTTTTGAGCCTTTAAAAGTTTCATGGGGTTTCAGACCCCTGACTCCTCCGTACACTGGTTTCCTATTATCTAGGTCAAATTGGGCTAATAGGCCTAATTCCTAGGAACCTACTGATTTCTTGTTTCTTATCTCAACAAATGGATTGGCAAACCTTCAATCCTCTTAGCATGTTGTGATGTGACTGTACCCTACCTAGAACTATACCTGTTCCATACGGTACCTCTTTCCCCTACCTAATCTCTTCAACTCTTCACTGCCAAACCTCTAACCGGGTATTAGGAACTCGCCTAGGGTTTGGTTTTAAATGCAAATTCTCGACTCTTCATGACTCCTACTGCTAAGTATTTATAGATCATTGGCTCCCCTATCATATCCATCTAATCTCAGGAAGACCCCTTGGCTAGATTTTATGGGGGAGCCATGAAAAGACTGACTGGTCTAAACAGAACAAGAAAACCCTCTAAAACCTTAACTTATGAATTCAACACACTAGATTAACTCAAAACAATTTGATTACAGAATGAAAAATGCTTAAGACCACTCTATGAACACAAATCCAATATTAGATCAATACATTCAATCCACTATGTATCACTGTCACTTCAAAACCTTCGGAAAACACAAAAAATGCTGAGTCTTCTTCTATTCCAAAAACCAAAAACTTGATTACAACAACTCTAACATCTTGCATTCGAGCCACACCTTTCATAGATGCCATTTTCCAAGTTTTTAGGGATGTTGGTTGATCCCACACTCCTATCTTTTATGGGATCCAAGATAACCAAGTTGCATGCAACATGACAAATGTTGTCATGCAACTTTGTAACAACTTTTTGCAACTTATCATTATGTCCTCTTCCTAACTCCTAGGACCTCTAACTCCTTGATTCTGAGCATCCAACTCCCTTAACTTCCTCTTGGCATCTTCTAACAACATATATGTGTTTAGAACACATGTAAGACTCCAATCCCATCTTAAGCTATTTAAGGCTAATTAAAGCTAGACTATTAATGAAGATTAAACTTTGGTGAATCTTAGTCCTAATGACTAATTCACCTAACCACAACAATGACCTTCTAAGGTCCAAAACAAACACACTAAACTCTGACTTGGCTAATGTCAGATACAAGGTTAGCCTAGGTGCTCCTGCACCACAAACCTGTCTCACATGCCTGCAAACCATCTGATACACCTGCAAACCATTGTTTCAAACCATTTGATAGGATGGGAAACCATTTTTAGCATTCTACAAATATTTTAAAGAAAACTCATGCAATCACACTCCACTGTTTAATGACTACAGATATTATTAACAGGGGATATGATTAATGATAGTGCTTCATTAATGTCTTCCAGCTGTAGATTCCTGAGGCAATCTACTCTATTGGGACATGTCATTAATGTCTTCTAGCTTACCTGGCCTCTGCTGCTTTAGCTTCTGTGTGCTACAAGTACACATATTAATGTCTTCAATGTTGTTGATAGCTCGAATGGTGCCTCCATAGCCTTCGCCAGATGTGATTGCTTTATGACTGTTGTTGTTCACCATCCAAACCCACATCACCAACTTAAATGAGATGTTTGAATTAGTGGACACAACCTATCACAATTTAATGAGGAACAACACTTACATATTAGGGGGGAGAAAGATTGCAACATGATCTATCATCATGCTCTCATTAAATGCAAAAACACTGCAAATACGCCATTGTGCAAACACTCTTCCGTGCACATTAATTTCTTAGTCTAGCATTCAATTCAAGATCTAAATTTATAGCTTATAAATAGACTATGTTGTTGTGTTGTTGTGTCACAGAGGTTTAGTGCTTTGGAGCATCGGTGCTTTGGAGTTACAGATATAACAAATCAATCAATTTGTAAGTTTTTTCTTTACTCTAGGTTTTCTATATTATTGTTAATAAGTGACACAACTGCTACTAATTGATGATGGGTTTGCTTCGTTCTTGATATTTCTTCCCTCTGTTGTATTATATTTCTATATTCGATTCTTATCTTTCCTGGAAACTTTGTTATATGATTTTCCCTGAAAATTTTGTTTACTTTCCTCAGTTACCACAGGATTTAGTCCTGAATGATGCTTTATTCCATCTTGGTTGTTGCCTTTTTGGCTTCGAAGCTCTTGGAGTGTCATTTGAATAAGATATATTTCTTATGGTTCCCCAATAGAAAATCATGTATATCAGGGAATATAAGATTGGAATGGGCAATATTTTTGTGCAAATTAATATTTTTTAGAAGATTGTATGCAATATTTTTTACTGTAGTCTTGTTTTGTTTCACCAGGTTGATTGATTTAGATTTGTAACTTCATGAAGCATAATAAGTGACCAACCAATCAACTAATCCAATACAATCATTCTCACCTCAAACTTCATATTTGTTCAATGGACAGCCTAATGCTTCTATGAATTTGATCCAAAAATGCACCTACCTAAACTTTTTGCATTTATAGTTAATACAATACAATTCTCAAAAAACCCCAATGTAAGACCATAAGGACTCACCATGTCCACATAGAATGTTAGAGTGTCAAGAAAATTAGACACGGTCTGTAATTTTTGGGAAGGCTTAGTAAGCATAAGCCACTCAACTACGGCAGGTTATTGCTAATGTCATACTCATCACAGATGTGCATGAATGTAAGATACTCCCATAAATCTATAGCACAAAAGACCTTTTTGAGTGTGCATAGAATAAAATAATTAGGGCAAGCAAAGATATGACAATTAAATAAGGAAATAAGGAACTTAAATATTTAAATTTCAAACCTTGTCTAAGGCCAACTTAGGAGCATCTTGCTCGGCATCCTTCTTTTTGACCAAATGACTTGAAGTCACTGAAAAATCTGGAAGCTCCAAATGGCAAATATATTTATTCTGTCTGGCTTGTGAGAGAAGAAGTCTTGGAGTATCCCTTGCAAGCTCAGTTGGAACAATCTCTACTTTGTAAAATGATTTTCTCCTTTTTGTAGCACATTATCTTCTAGAATCTGGTGTTTTTGTTTTGATTATGTCACAATAAATGAAAATAGTTAGAATTTTCAGTTGTGATAAATTATCAGGATCAAACAGTAAAGATAGAAAGAATTGCAGAATTAGCTCAATAAATATTAAGGAAAGCTACATTAGATTTGTTGAAATATAGTTTGATTCTTGTTTCTTCTGAGCTTAGAGCACATATATTTCTTGATTTTGGACTTGGGACTGCATTCTGGGTTAGTACTTTGGTGCTGTTTTCTTGTTGTAATTTAGTCTAAAGAGATATGAACTCCAGTCTCTGATTTACATGTCTTATGATTACTATATACTATTGACATTATAGTTTATGGTCAATGTATATGTTGGAAATACAATGATATGATTTTTTTCACTCCCACTTAATATTATGTATCTTAGGAACAATTCCAAGTTAAGGGAAAATTATAATACTACTTTATCAATATAATTTGTTTTGATCAATATAACTTATTTGTACTTACATGTTTCCACAATTTATATTAAAATATGTCTAAATTTAATCTTTTAATTTCCTTTCAACTTATCCCTTGAACATTATTAAATTTCAAATATAAGATATGCTTTATTGTATGTTTCTTTGGAATGTCTTTTTATGTATTGCTATTAGTTAACAATAGGTACAATCTCAAATTTATTTAATTCAGGAATGGCAAACTCTGGTCAACCAGATGACATCATTGAGATATCCAGTAGTGATGGCTCATCCTACATGCCACTTGGATCACCTCTCTCTACCAATTGGGGTGGACCTCCTCCAATGGTCATACAAAGATTTGCATGGGGTATCACCATGGAATGCCTTGATATCGTGCAGAAAATGCATCAACTTGTTTCGTATATACATAATGTGTAAGAGGATGAGATATCTTCAGTGGAAACAACACTCGAAGACTTTCATAGAACTTGTGACACATTGGCTTTGTTCTCCACTTTTATACGCAAAATGCACACTGATGCTCACTACAGACAGGGTGGTGCTCCGTACATCCATCTTGCATTCCTCAACTATGTGAACAATGTTTGGAAATAATTTTGTTTCAGATGATATGTGCATATGTTGTCTACTTTTGTATTGTGTATACGAGTATTGCCACCTATGAATATTTATACTTTTTTGGTGGAAGTTCCTACAATAGATGCTCCTTTCCTTATGTTACAAACATGGCTATTTTCCTTGCATTGGAGCTACATTGCAAAAGTCCTTCACTACTATGTATTTTGTATCTAATCCATACCTATGTAAATTGTATGTGATATTCTAATATAATTATGTCCTCTATTAACTATGCACACATTTGATTTGCACTTGTAGCTTTTTAGGTGGAAATTATTGATACTTTCCTTCCATTCTTTGTTTTTACACTTAATGTTGTCAAGTGCCAACAATGTTTTATTTCTACAACTAGTTCTCCAAAAAAAACTCAGTCTTTTGTTTACACGTTCTCATTATTTCTAATACAAGTAGAAACAAAACAAACAACTACTTTCTTTTATTGTAGGTATGCATGTGTTTTTTTCCTCTCTTAATACATACACACAAATAAAACATGTTGGAGTTTTCTATTAAAATGTATACATCTAATTTGTTAATCAATATTTGACACCCTTACACATATAAGTTTTCAATGGCTTATCGAATTTTCTAACCCTTATTTCCATTACAATCAAATTTAGCTAGACCCATTATTCATTTCAAATTTCAGACTTTTTAACTAATAGAATGTCAATTACTTATCATTGAAACTCGTCTTTCCTTTAAAAAAAATATTTCAACTGACTATCCTGCATCAAGACAATAATTAACTAAACCATTTGTTTGTTTTATGAATGACTTGTGCTCACTAACTTTTTTGCGCTTCCTTTCATCCACAGGATCAAATTTGTTTCAGCCAAATAAATCCTTGTACCAACTACAATACAGTCATTACCTACAGGTCTGTTTTCCTCCTCTTGGTTATTTTCAATCACCTTCACTCTATAAATTGTATTTGATGCTTTTATGTGTATTTAAGCATTCTTTCTAGCAAGGATAATAAAACCAAGGAACCTTTATGGTGCACACATCTCCTTTTTTAAATACTTAATCCATTTTATATATAAGGAAAATTGCATGCTTTGTTTTGCTTTGCACTTTTACAAAAGAATCCAGCTTTCAATTTGTATATTTTTACTTATAAACCAGACTATACTTATCAACTCATTGGGTTTTATAGGGCTACTTCACCTCCCTTTGGCTATGTCTAGCTCTTTGACACAAAATGCAATCACATTGATAAACACTGGCACCAAAGACATATATCCACATCTCCAAGTCTTCAATATTTCAACATTTGGCCATGGCGATGAATCTACCATTAGATACAGATTAGATTTGTCTGATGGATTGCATCTTCAAAAAGCAATCTTGCCAAGAAAGTATAACCATTTTTTAACTTCAGAGCTAATTCAAAAGGGTTCTATCGTACAGCTCACAGGGTACACATGCCCTACTATTTGTAACTCAAGGTGAGCCAACCACTCCAATGTTGTTCTCAAATTGAACATGTCCATCTCTATTTGTTACTATGCATTACTAAAAGTGCATTTTGCTTTATTTACATATAGGTTTATTGTAATCTCTAAATTGGAGATTGCATGCACACAACATGATGTCATTGGGGATCCCACCTTCCTCTTCAAAGAACCAGAGCAACCTATACATGAAACAATAGCGATTTCATCTAATTCATGCACAAATGTTGATGAGAGTGGCACATCCATGCAACCAACCCCAAAAAAAATTATGTTTGGGATACATGCATCGTTGCGCATGAAAAGTGATACCTCAACTATCACTCCTATTAAAAGTTTGAATCCATTTCAGACAAGGTGGACAATAAAAGGTCGTGTAACTATGAAAAAAGAGATCCACCAATTTGACACAAAGAAAGGGACCGGGCAAGTTTTCAGCTTTGATATTGTAGACAGTGAGAACACTGAAGTGCGTGTGACTTGCTTTAATGAAGTTGCAGACCTCCATTACAAAAATGTTCACATTGGGTCTATATATACAATCTCTGGCGGGACCATCAAAGCTGCTAATAAGTTTTACAATAAGTTGAATAGTCAAATGGAAATCACTTTGATGGATGATTCAAAGGTCACTCTTACTGATGATGATCACTTAATTCCAACACATCAGTTTTCTTTCATGCCCATTAATGAGATCCTGAATACAAATAACAATTCTTTAATTGATGTAGTAGGAATTGTTATATGTGTGGACCCTACCTCTACAATAAGAAGAAGAGATGGCACAGAGGTTCTTAGGAGGAGCCTCAAGTTGCTAGACATGTCTACCTTCACTATAAATGTGACTTTGTGGGGACGAGCGACTCAAAAGGAAGGTGCACAGCTCCAGGAACTATACCATGCACAAAAGTCGCCTGTACTTGCCATTAAAAATGGTCGCATTACAGAATATAATGGTAAGGTTGTGAGCACTTTAGTTACCACCCAGTTGTTTATTAACCCTGAAATCGAAGAAACAACACAACTACAGGCTTGGTTTGCACAAGATGGGAATGGTTTTCTCACATCCACAACAAACCTTCTAGATGCGCCCCTACTTCTCACACGGAAAACCATTTCCAACGTCGTAGAAGAGTCTTCAGATACAACAAAACCCCTCCAGTGCATTGTAAAAGCAACAATAGTATTTATCAAATCGAATTCATTATGTTATCCAGCTTGCCCCATTAAGACCGAGGGGAAACAATGTAAGAAAAGAGCTCTACAAAGTGATGACGGAAAATGGTATTGTTCAAAGTGTGAAGCTACCTTTGAAGATTGTGATTATCGATACGTTCTTCAAATTAAACTTCAAGATCACACGAGCACTCTATGGGCAATTGCTTTTGAAGAAGAAGCAACTAAACTCATTGGCATGCCTGCGAAGGAACTATACATGCTGCAGTTCAAGCAAGATGCTACGGAAAATAGTGAAGAGGTGATTCACAATGTACTATGTAAACAATTTCTATTCACTCTGACAAGTAGAAATGAAACCTACAATAATGAATCACGATTGAAATCAACAGTCTTAGAAGTTGGCACAATTGATTTCGCAAATGAAAGCAATCTTTTATTAAATCAAATTGCTAACATGTGCAATGTTTTCGAAAAGTAAACTATCACAAGATTGTAATTGTCCACTCTTGTCTATTTTCCCCTGCCTGCTTGTGCTCTTTTTTGCCCCAATCGCTATACGATTGAGAATTTTCCTTGTATAGGGTTTCAGGATCCCTTCAAAACTTGATTTATATGTTTACTATAAATAAAAAGCAAAATGCACATGAACTTTTCACAACTGGAACATTCACACTTTAACATATTTTTTTCATACATACATATGTTTTCATTTTTATCATATTGCTCTAACATATAAGTCAAGAAAAATGTATTTTGTAATTTTCACATTTTACTGGTGTTGCAATATACACATTTTCTTTGTTTATATTTATTTTATCTTTTGTTTATATTCCAGATGATGGACTCCACTATGGAAGAATTAGAAAGCCAAGTAGCCAACAGTAAAAACAAAGCCCTGGAATCTCGTAAGAGAAGTCGCTTGTATTATGCCCGTCATAGAGAAGAAATAAGTATTCGTCGTAGCATGCAACGAACCCAGCGCTTACTAGAAACACCAGATAAGCCAATACCTGACCACACACAAGCTTCTACAAGTACATATATTCCCACTGAATCAATTAGTTCAAATCTAGAACATGGAAACAGTAAACAAAATGAAACACAACTCCCAACACAAATGCCTCAAAACACGAGTCCAAATAACAACAAGGGAATGAGTTGGTCAGCCAACTTTATGGAGGCATCTAATTTTTTTTGCCAAAGAATAGATGCATTGTCAAACCTACACACATGTTCTATATGTAGGGAACGGTATCCCGGTATGCATCTTTGTTCATCAAACAACAATCATACATGTAAAAGATGTAGCTCAGAGAAAGGCATACATCGATTCTCTTCGACTAATAATATGGACCCAGGTGAACAACCACATGTTTTGCGCATTCTCACTCAGGTTGAAGAGATGCTAATTGCACGTGTCAATCCAATATTGCAAGTTACCCATGCTCATGGCGGACAATACAAATATAGTGGCCACACAATTAGCTTCCCACAAGATATCACAACAATAACTAAGTCTTTGCCGCATAAAATCAAAGACTTGGACTTATTAATTGTCCGAAGAACTCATACACATGGGAGGCATTACGATTGCTATGTTAGTAGAAGTCGCATTCACAATGCATTGGCCTACAAAATACAATATGATCCATACTACCAAGATGTTCAGATCAATGCTGATGCATTGTCCCTACTCCCTGATTGTACTATAGACATTTCAGAAATGCTTCATATAATTCAAAGCAACAATGAAGAACCCATAACAAAAGACAATGAAGCTACTAATAATGAAGATGATCTAGAAAGTGGAATGGAATATTCAACATCATTTTAGCCAATTTATTTTCGTCAAGCTTTCCCACAAGATATCACAACAATAACTAAGTCTTTGCTACATAAAATCAAAGACTTGGACTTATTAATTGTCTGAAGAAATCATACACATGGGAGGCATTACAATTGCTATGTTAGTAGAAGTCGCGTTCACAATGCATTGGCCTACAAAATACAATACGATCCATACTACCAAGATGTTCAAATCAATGCTGATGCATTGTCCCTACTCCCAAAGCGACAATGAAGAACCCATAACAAAAGACAATGAAGCTACTAATAATGAAGATGATCTAGAAAGTGGAATGGACTATTCAACATCATTTGTGGTAATCCTACCAAATAAACATCATGAGTTGCAAATCATTAAGGAATCTTTACAAATAGAAAATGAGAATGATACCATCATTAATTGGACCAAGATAAGTTCAAATCCCATAAATGAGTACACTACTAAGGGGCTTTTTGACATGGCATTCCCCACACTTTTTCCAAATGGAAATGCACTACCTATGCAACCTCGAGCTAGGGAAGTGCAACTACATGAGTATGCCTTGCATCTTATGCGATATCATGATAATAGATTTGGCCAACATCCACAGTTTAGATACTTCCTGCTAAATCTTATGATGAGACATCGTAGCCAAGCAATTGCATCAATATTCATCAAAAGAAAAGTCGAAGACAATATTCCTACAACTATTGAACATCTTCGTTCCCACCTCAAGAACCTACCAGATAAATAATTGGCTGAAGAATTGATGCATTTTGGCTCTGCCTTACGTGGGACATGGGCTTATTGGAACAAGTGTCGTGCTGATCTAACAAACATGATCAACCAAATAGGTTCCCCAACTTTGTTCTTCACATTGAGTGCAACAGACACTAAGTGGCCTACATTGCATAAGCTTTTCCCAGCTGACAATACTTCCACAATTGCCTCCAACAAGCATCGTATAGACAATGCGATTAGAAACCCCCACACCACATCCCTTTATCTACATCACCGCTTCACAATCTTTCATGAAGAGGTCATTGAGAAACTCTTGCATGCAACAAATTATTGGTATAGGTATGAATGGCAGCATCGAGGCTCTGCACATGTGCATGGGTTCCTTTGGCTAAAGAATGCACCAAACATGGATACCCTCGACTGAGGAAACAGTTCACAAGTGGGTAAAGCAAAAGATTTCTTTGATAACTATGTGACTGCTTGGAACCCTCGCTCTAAATCTGAAATGATTAATATCATACATAGAACCCCAATGGATGATCCATACCTGCTAAACACATGAAATATTCTCTATCGATCCATCCATTGATTATGAAGAGTTAGTTAACCGTGTACAAAGACACACTAAATGCACATAGTGCACATGCCTACGCAGAAAAGGGCATCATGTTGAATGTAGATACAAAGCTCCATGGAAAGAATGCAAGGAATCCACTTTATCGTGTGATGAATCTGGAAACAAATCTTACGAACCATCGAGAAATGATGATAGGTTAAACATTCATAACGCAGAGATGCTCTCTATATGGAGAGCTAATATAGATT